>JAZKJV010000673.1:424036-542789 GCA_037367405.1 Ottelia alismoides | reverse complement strand
TACGTATCGTCCCATGTGAGCTAGGCAAGTTGCACATATGTCCCGGCAGTTTTGTGAATTATAAAATAACCCATAAGGTTTAAATATTAGTTGGGAAATGACATTTGCCTTTGAATTTATTTTTAATTACAAATACACCCTCGCTAGAACATGTATTTTGTGCTTGTATTTCATTTATTAGAAATAGCATCCGTGCTCCAAAAAATATGCAAAAATAAGGTTAGATGCATGCTAACATGTATATTCAAGTCATAATTTTGTTATTGCATTTTAGGCATTTTAAATATTTATTAAAATTTGGATGAGCATGTTTTTTGTCCATGTTTTAATTAAAAAATACCAAAAGATGTAAAGATGTTTTGAAAAATTCCAAAAAAATATTTTGTTTATTTTACAATTTTGAAACTCTAGACTAAAAATCCATTAATGATAAAAAAATAAAAAATTCCAAACTCCATTAAAAATTGAAAACACACTCCAAATATCCTAAAAAAATTATTTTTATCTCTGAATTTCCTTGATATTATTATTTATGTGTTAAATTTGATTTGGATAATTTTGGACTTTATTTTTTTGTATCTTCAAATCAATTCGACATATTTTTTAATCCACGTTTTTGGATATTTTTGACTTTACAAACATGTATGAATTAGCAAAATTATCTAAAAAATAACAGAAATAGTATAAAATGTATAAAACCAAAAACATTTTATTTCATGTATTTTGACTATTTTTAGTATGATTTATAGTTCTATTATTCCATATTATTTACATATCCTTATATGTTCTTATATTATATATTCAAAAGAAAAAGAAAACTAAAAATCAAATAATATAAAAATAAAGTTAAAATTATGAAATTAAAAATAAATAATATATATAATTTAAAAGCCAAAAAATATAAAATTAAAACCCACACAAAAAGAGAATAAATAGATAAGAGAAAAGAACAAAATTTGCATTTGTTTGCACAATCTACCATTTTCTCCATGTGTTTGACCTCTACGCATGCTCAAACTATACACATTTTATAGAGTTATAATAAATTTTAACTCCATTTTTTTCTTTACATTGCTATATTCATTTGTGGGTTAATTGCCGATTGATTCGAGATCTCGTGAGTGGTCGCCTCAACAATACTTATGTCTTCACTTTTCAGTGAGGATAATTATTAAATCCTCGCAGAATCTCTATGCATCAAATTGTGTCGTTGCTGGGGAGAAACATCGCATAGATTGCATTCGTTTATTTGTTTCTTCTCTCTTGTTTATATTTTTCATTCATATATGCTTCATTTTATTTGATACTATTTGTGAACTATTGACGAATTCGAAATTCAGCCTCTTAATAAGTCGTTTTAATGCATTGTAGTTGGCCGAATCGAATTCATCAAAGAACCATTTAATTAATATAATCAATTAAATCAAATGGTCGGTTTATATTTTACTTGGACAAGCCTAAGGTCGAAATCGAGGACACGAGCCTCTTTAGTATCATTTGGATTCTAATTATTTGAACTAGGTGTTAAATTAATCATTCGTGGGTCAATGAATGCATGAAGACATGATTCATAAATAAATAAACATGAGAAATGTATTTATTATTATTATTTTATTATTATTATTATTTTTGTTTTTTCTTTTGTTTTTGTTTTTTGTCGCCGCGACGCAACCTAATCGATCCGCTAAGCGCGTGTGCAATTTGGGCTTGTTGTAGTACATGTACTTAGCGAATCAGTCAGAACCGAGAAAAGATCTCCGTGAAGAGTTTCTCGGCTTTAATTTATATCCCGGACAAGTCTAGGGTTGAACACAGGGAGGCAAAGGAACAACTTCGGGTTAATTCAGAGAAATCAGATATAGGTTTCCACACGGATTTTTTTTGTATTTTTTATGCAAAAAGAATGCGAAATGCTCAATGCAGGTGAATTAAGTTAATAGGAAAAGATACAATTTAGCTAAATTAATTTTAATAGGAAATCAGTTCAATTTAGGCAAATTATAATTTTCCTAGAATCCTAATCCAGAGATAGCTAAGTATCGAAGTAAGGAAAGATGAGTAAGAAAATAACGGGGACTCAGGTCCCCCCATACTTAGGCTGAGAGTAGCCTAAGTATAAAGATTGATAATTGATGTTGGGAGAGACCTGAGGTGAACGAAGAAGTCGGATGAATATACAAATGAGAGGATGAATCTTTAGAGATTAATGGAGTACCTAAGGTCTAAGGGAGGGTGTCGAAGCAACCAAGGCTCAAACAAGCATGCAAAAACCCTTTGATTTCACCAACTCACACGTGAAACCAAAAAATGTTGATTGATTAACTTGTCGGTTTTATTGGTGAGTAAAAACATTCTAGTTTACGCGAGAAAAATGTCAAATAAAACCATCCACGTAAACACGGGTTTTGCTCTCCCAAAACAAGATTTTACTCCATTTTAGGTTGAGTTGCAATTATCAGTCCCAGTTTATTTTGATTAAGGTTATCATTGATAAAAAGTGAGAACATAAACCAAGTAATCATCGTCTACCGCTCATTCCCATTTTCCATTAACCTAGGTGATCAAGCTAGAGGGGGAGTAGAGAAAAGCCATGCAGTCGATAAAAACCATGATCTAGTCTAAGTGAGAAAGCATGCAATGCCTTAGCAAAATACGTGAAAACTCGGACTGAATTGAAAACCAAAATCATATGTATGCAAGTCAATTGAAAATCGCACCTAACATGCTTCTGTTAGCGAGGAAGAACATCTTTCAATTTTGGCTAGGTGAAGCGATGTTTACATGCATCTTAATTTAATTGTGTGTCCTACCTATGAGCAAGCACGTAAAATAAAAATGTGAAAGAAGCTCAAAGAGCCACATGCCTGGTCCTAGATCGACACACAAGTGGGGACGATCCCCACACAACCACATATAAGTCGTTCATTTACAAGCGCGAGTCTTCGATCGAAGACCGCTGTAAAGACGATTATTACATGCATATTAAATGGAATAAAATGCAAGACTTTTTTTCTTTCTTTTTTAGATTCCTCTCAAAAAATGCTTCTGCGGCTCCTCGCAGCAGGGAAGTACCTGCTTCTCGCCTCCTTAAACATCAAGGGTCCTGCCACAAAAGCAAACGTTAGATATCAAATCGAAAGAAATTTTTAATGATACAAGACAATATGAACAAATTGACCTATGAATAGAAAACACTTAATTAAATAAATAAAAATCCAAACAAGACAAAAGATGAGCCGTGTCCCCGGCAACGGCGTCATTTGACAAACCCGGAATTCAGCCTCTTAATAAGTCATTTTAATGCTGGCCGAATCGAATTCATCAAAGAACCATTTAATTAATATAACCAATTAAACCAAATGGTCGATTTATATTTTACCTGGGCAAGCTCAAGGTCGAACTCAAGGATACGAGCCTCTTTAGTATCATTTGAACTCTAATTATTTGAACTAGGTGTTAAATTAATCATTCGTGGGTCAATGAATGCATGAAGACATGATTCATAAATAAATAAACATGAGAAATGCATTTTTTCCTTTATTTTTTATATGCAAAGAGCCATTTAATCATGAGACAAATCAGTTTCAATTCATGAGACTAGTCTCATTGATGTAAAAACATAAGGCATGTGAAGTATTACAATAAAGACACTTAGATATTTAAATAATACATCAAAATTCATAGTGTCAAATCTGAAATCTATGCATGCCATCAAGAAGAGAATGAAACGAGCTTTGAAACGAGACCAAAATCAGCTGAAATGGAGATACGATGCTCAAGATATTCATAAATGAAGACATGGGCATAAATGCAAGAAAACATGGAAGATAACTAGCAAACAGGTCCCTAGGAGGGACTGAAATGCAAATAAATAAAGTGTGGGACCTTCCCTGGAAATAACCCACACGTGCGAGGGTATTTTTGCAATTATTAAAACTCGCGAGGGTATGAGTGCAAAATACCCCATGCACATGTGGTTTGCACGTGCTTCAGGACCTGATTGCAATTGTGAAAATGTCCGAGGGCCTCCATGCAATTTTACCAAGGTTGCACGTGACAAGCATGTGGGATCTAGGCTTGGTGGACACTGGAGGCTCGGATGAGGCTCAGACGTGCTTCGGCTTGCGGCTCGGGCTCGGATGCAGGCTCGGTTGGCTCGGGGTTGGTTCAGGGATTCCGACCCTGGAGGTCCGGGGAAGAGGCTCGGAGTTGTCGACGTGGAGTGTCGCGGACCGCCTGATCTTGAAGATCTAACGGTAGCTGGAGCTTCTGAAGGAGGGCGACGTGCCTCGTTGTGGGCCGTCCGATCAAGATAATCGAACAACATCTACAAGTCAAGTTCTTCGACTCCGCCACCTCCTGTGGCAGAGTTGGTTGTGCTCCGGTGAAGACCCCCTAGTTCTTCTGCCTTCTATCATGCTCGGCGAAGACTCCCAGCCACTCCTAGATGGATGGATATCATCGCTGAAGCTCGGTGGGGACGCTGGTCATCCTGGAGGAGGCGGGCAAAGCCAGTATGCCGGAGTAGGAGCTCGCCAAAGAAACTCCGACGAAGACTCCGGCCATTGAAGAATGAGTATCTGCACTGTTAGTGACTAGCCGAATTACGGAGCGTGGATGATTGTGAGAGAAGTGGGGGGCATACGATGCGAAGAAGCGGAGGGCCCATGTCGTCTTCTCGGATGAGCTCGGAGGAGAGGGGGCGAAGTGGTCTGGGGTTGCGGAAGAAGAGAAGGGTGATCGGAAGGTGGCATGTAAATGGTAGGAGTGTGGCGAGGCTGAGGGAATGATCAATGGAGGGTGAGATAGAGGGAAGAATCCTAATTAATTAAGAGTAGACGGAGGAATATACAAGAAGGAGGATCAGAGACCTTACCTAGGATTGGCAGAGCGGTGGCCTGGGCTTGAGACTCTTGGAGAGGCTCAGGGTCTTCGCACGTCGAGGGCGGCCTATCCTCGGAGCTCGAGCGGGGCAGAGCCGCTGTGACGCAACCGTGAGGTGACGGGTCTCACCCGAGGCTGAAGGTCGTCATTGCTCAATCATTCCACCTCCCCCTTGTCACAGGGAGGTGGAAGAAGGCTGGGCCTAGCCCCTCGTAAAGGCGGACAAGTTCTAGGGGCGTTGGCGATGGAGTATTTAAAGGGCGGAGATGGTGGGTGGCGATGGGTTTCGCGGGGGCGTTAGGGAGCGAGAGGAAGAAGGACGTGGGTCGAGTGGGTAGCCGCGAGGAAGAGGGATGATGTGGCTATGTCGTGGGCTCGTCGGGAAGTGGAGGTGGTGGCGGAAGAAGCGAGGGCAATGGAAAGGGGACGACTGTCTGAGAGATAAGCGACGTAGGCGAGGGACGAATGGAGGTTGACGATGAAGTCTCCACCATTGGATCTCGCGCCAACGGTGGAGCGGTGGGCGCTAGTGAGCGGTCAGGATTAGATCGGGATGGTGTTATTGAAGGACGGTGGGTGGTGCCAGGTGGCGAGATGCGGTGAAGGCGCCAGCGGACGTCCACGATATTATCGGGGAATGGATTGAATGGCTAGGATCAGTTGTGGAAGTGAGTGGCGTAGATTGAGGCGCTAGGAGATGATTGTGTGGTGCGGTTGAAGACATGTGGTGGGCTGAGAAGGAGGCACTGATGGATGAAAGAGATGCGGTGCAAGCATTGATCGGAGGGTTGAGAAGAGGGCGGAAACAGATGGAGGTGATCTGGAGGGATATAGTGCCATCGAACGACGGAGGGAGGAAGGCGTGTGACATGTGCAGAGACGGGCCGCGTGGTGCAACTAGAAGGCGCCACGTGGCCTAATCAGATTATTGCGATGAAGAAAGTGATTTATGAAGGGGGAAATGACCGAATTTAGAAAAACTCAAAACATGAAAGTTGTAGATCTCGACGAGATCTACAAGTTTTATGTTGATAAAAAATGGAGACAAGATCAACAAAGGAAGAAAATATTTTTGAGAGAATTTTTAAGGTTAAAAATACTACGATTTTTAATTTGTTATTTTTTGTATTTTTAATTTATTTAAAGATTCTGATAATTACAAGGATTACTCTAGTTCTTATTGGTACGTAGTCTAAGCTAGGGGTTAATTTCATCGAATTAAGAGCATGAAATTGGGTTTCATCAACTCTCTGACACTCTTCCATATTTGACTTTGTTGCGAGGGACCGCTACGCAAGGGGGACTTCTTAGGAGGACTTGTGCACCCATGCAAGGCGGAGCCAGCTTTCTGACTTAGCGGGCAGGAGAGAGCATCAAATGAATACTTGGAGGAGTTTTGGACGACAATCTCTTTACATTCTCATTTTTTATTTTGTTTTGTAATTTAAAGTGAGAGAGACATTATATCTGTAATAAATTGGACTCTCTATCTGGTCTCTGACACTTAAAGAGGTCCACTGCCTGCGTGATTGTTCACTTGGGGATCTCATCGATTTTTATCGTGATTTCATCGCTTTCTTTTCTTTATTTTTCGAATTTATTTTCATTTGGTTTGTGTCATTGAGCCCTAGTTCTAAGATTTGCTTGCTCAAAAGATTAAGGTCCAAAGCCTTTCTTATATTTGCATGCACCTATAGATTCACTTTTGAACTTAGTCAAATCATCATTATTGACTATTTAGACTCGAGACCACGCGTTTATAGAAGCTCTATACAATGTTTGTAGGATCCGCCGTGACAGATGCCGACGAGCTTCCGAGACCGGCTTAGGTCTCATATATAGATAGTTAGTATCTTGTTCTTCACCATAATAACATATTCTATTCTAGGGTGATTTAATTGACATGCATCTCATATAGTGTAGCTTTCAACTCTATTATGCATCCTGCGTTGAGAGAGCTGGGAAGCGTTGCAAGTCTTTTGACTATGCATGCACAATCGATTCCCGACTTGCATTGCTTTTTCAACCTTCTCCTCTGACTTTGATCACCTGGGATGTTAATGGAATTGGAAACTCGTTAGGCGATTGCATTGAAAAATATCAAAAAAAGTGATAACCAAAAATAAAATGGTGACTGGTAACTCTACACGTTTTTTAAAATAAACGCAATTGATTCATTGTCCTAGGGAGAACAACCCCCTCATTGTCTTCTGTACTTTATATGTGGCACGCACACATTGAGGATTAGTGTCTCAATCCCATGCCTACCTATGTTGTGGCATTTGTTTCTGGCACGATATATTTTATACTAAGCCTATGACTTTGCGACGCAACGATCAAATATAGATACAAATTTTATCATATACATTTTAGAATATGCATGCCATTGATAATATATATTGTTTTACACAAATAAATAAATAATGTTGTCAAATAGCATCTCTTTTGCATTGGAAAGGTTGTAAGTTTAGAGTAAGTCACAAATGGATTCAATAGCAATATGGTTGTAGTATTATGGATATTTCACCTACACGGAACCTATTGGTTGCCAAATACCAAGACCTGTACTAGTTTAAATTTATACTCGTATAAAGGAGCATAGTAATATCCATGAGAAGGATAACAATAAAAAAAAGTTGAAGCGGTGCTCGCCATGCAAAATAAAGTCATGGCATATGTCCTTCCACGTGGATCATGAGAAATTAGTAGAGCCTAAGGTATTTAATATGCAAGTGGAGGATAAGTAGATAAAGAAATGAGAGTTCCCTGTCAAGACGGGCAGAACATTTCCGAGTAGCCGACAGAGTTCTTAGAGCCTGGGAGTTGTGCGAAATCACAGGAGCTCAACAAATTAGGTTTGTTCACTCAAGCTTAAGTTTATCGTGGAGTGTTTCCATATTTGAACTTTTGATTTCAATATCGTACATAAGAAAAAGATGAAGATGAACATAATTCTAAGATTCTTTATACAAGAACGATGCATGATACAAATATCCATTTTTTAAAAACCATTTAAGCCATGCTCATGTGAATAGGATTTACTCTAAATCATACAAAAATAATCGACTTATTTTCTTTAATAGAGTGCTTCTAGGGTTTTATATTTGTAAATGGATTGTACACACTATAAGAATCGTAGCATCGGGGTTTATATTAGAAAGTTTAAATGCATCAAGAAGACAAATGTGAAGGTATAAAGTTGGAGCTTTATAAGGTAACAGAGGAATGATGTTTCACTAATTATGATTGGAAACTGATAAGAATGTGTTAGCATATTTTTTCCCAGAATATGTATCTTAATAAATCAATAGATTTCAGATATTTAGGAAAATATTATGCTTAAATTAAACACCTATATACTGAATAAGTTCTTATACAATAGATTCTACACACACCAACTTAAATATTAGATGGTTAATACAAACAAAATTAAACACGGTAACCTGTGTATAATTTTTTATTGTTATCTTGTGGGGTTAATGACAACAACCTTATCTATATGAATCTAAGTGTAATATATATGTATGCATGTACTATGCATCCAATGAGCATAACTTTATTGTGATTTAGCCATTTATTATACAAGAACAATAATAAAGAGAAGCTAGCTAGAGATATATGTTCATGATAAATGTAGATTGTTAATATCAGATATTCACCTCATGCTCATAATTTCTAGGGATCTTTGTTGGTCAACCTCGAGTGGACAGTTGATATATTAAGCAGTAAGTAGCACCGAAAGGATTTATGCCAATGTGAGCGGTTACAAACTTCTATTTACATCGTCAAGTTTCAAATATATTTTATGCTATTTTTAATTTCAGAATTTATAGTATTGATATTCGTTTTGCAAATTTACAATTTATTATGTTATGCAAAATATGACAATGTATGTGCAAGATTATGAAATTTGTGATTTTCAAGTGATGTATGTTAAAAGTATAATATGCATGTTTGTAAGGTATGCACACTAGATCCACCTAAAAGAACAGTCCGGAACATGTAAGAGGACTTTGGGTCCGCATTCTGTATGCAATAGGCTTTGGACCGTATGCAGGGTGTTCTTTGGCCTTTGGGGCCGTCTACGCGTATGACAGTAAGATATGGACCTAGGTTAAGTTCGCTTGCCTAGGCAATAAGTATGTAAGGCTAAGGGATGAGTAACATCTCCCTGACAGTATGGTTCATGGACTTGGTAAGATTAGATGGGAATGGTGGTGCATATTTAGGCCCATAGCAACTGAAAATATGTTACTCTTTTGAGGAAAAAAATCTTGCTTATTAAGTTCCTTTTATGCAAGCACATTACTTTTATTTCAGTTGCCTCTTTTATAATTTCTACTTAGAAATTTTAAGTGTTCAACATTATGAAACTTATATTTAAATGGTAAATTTTCCCAGTAAGTTCAATTATTTTGTTATGCAGAAATATCTTGGTTTCAATTTTAAGGTTTGGACTATTCTCGGGATTTAAACTATTTATTCGGGGTTTAGACTCACCACTCTATTGCTTATATATTTACAGACTCAACAAAATAGGAAGCATAAGACACATGGGATTGTCACTGACCTAGCTGGAGGTTGCAGCAAACCTAGCATTTTGACTTTTGTAATCGCATTTTGGACTCATTCAGGTAAATGTTATGAATGACAGGACATAAATGGGATTTTTGTAGATGTGAAAGACGAACTTTTGATACATGTAATTATTGGCTTTGTATATGAGAATAAATGACTTTGTGAAGCACTGAATATTTTATTTTGAAGTTTTGAGGTATGGAAATGATTGATGTGGATATGGTTGGATTTCTATGGTGATAACATTGGATTTTTGTAGTATATCATGTCAGTATAGGTCAACATTTTTGGGAGAACTCCAAATTATAGAGGAGTTGCTGCCGAATTTTTTTAACATTTTAATTAAGATAAGGAATATCATGGGATTACATGTCATGCTCGTTTTAGCTAGAGGGGCGGGTCGTGACATGTGTGCTTGTACAATTGTTTTGTGGCTTACCAAACTCTAAAATGGAAAAGATAACTGACCACATCTTTGGTCTTCACTGTGTGAGTAGGTGAGCATGGAGGTTGCTTTGTACAGTGATTGTGATTTTGGGTCCATTCAAGTTCATCACTCTTTGAGTTGGTAGATCCATGAGTTTTGAGTTCTATTTATTGAGTCCATCTCCCTTTCTTCATCTATATTATTTTCTTCTTTGTTGAGTCGTGATATCGACTCTTGATATTCACTTTAGTAGCTGAATTTTGTGGTTGTCTCCTTGCCCATATCACCCTATCTCTGGTCCGGTTCAAGAAGACTCTCTTCTTGGACCATGATTTTGTCTTCGTTTCACCATGCTCGCCCACCCTCCGCGTTCCCTTCAGTGTTATACCTTCTCTCACACGAGAATGAGGTGCTATTAGATGAGGCCCGCATCGTGGTTTTGATTGCAGGAATTATTTGACTAAGTCAGGCAGATTTGAAGATGCTAAGATTCGTGTGCTATATTGGGGAATCTGAATTTGATATGTACATATATATTATTAAGGATTCTGATTCTTGCATGATTACAAGTGTGATTCTTTATTTAGGATGTTTGATATCGCATGCCGGATTGAGGATGTGATCCATTTTTTATTATTTGACGATGCAACTTCTAGCCGATTCCACCGTCTTGATTCAGACACTTGATGTACGATCACTTTATGTCCGCCAAAGTGATGATGCTTGGAACTCGCCTAATTTCACTCGTCCTCTTGACTTATCCATCCTCCATCTCTCAACTCTCCCATACCCATTTATCACTTAGAGAATCTCCGTCTGACATTTTGATCCATCTCAACTGATTTGATTGATTTGAGGGACTACGCTGCGATTGCTTTGATTATCTCTTATCCCTCCCATGACCTTATTCCCTCATAATGGTGATTGATTGATTATTTTAAGGACCTGAGACTTGAAGAAATCATTACCCTAATTTCATTGACTTAATTTGCATTACTCCATGAGGGCTGTCTAAGGGAGAATGCAACATTTTCCTTACGATCGGTTTCACTCACTGCTTGTGTGTCCATCTTGGTGGAGCATAAAACCGAGTCGTATGATAGGACCTATCGGTCTCACCATCTTATTGTGTGTCCGATCTGTCAGAGCATGAGACAACTTATCCTAGTTGTCTAGACTCCTTTGAGTCTTCTCTCCTTGACGGTCCTCGCAAGGATGAGCCACATTCTTCTAATTATTCCTCTCCTAGTTCGCAGTACTCTCCGAAGGTTATCTATGAGATACTATGACATATGTCGGTCCTCTTCTATCAGGTAGCTGATATGTCACCTACTGAGACCGTTTCTGTTGATCGGTCTGATGGATATGACTCGTTTGAGTCTGCTCTCCTTGACGACCCTTGCAAGGATGAGTTATGTTCTGATTATTCTTTGCTTAGTATGTATCACTCCTAGAGGGTTATCTATGGGTGGATACATCATTTTGTAGGTACTCAGTTTCACTTCTGGTGTCTCTGATCTGGTGGAGCACGAAGCCAAGTCTTTTGATTTGTATACTCGGTCTCCTCTCTAGTTGTGTATCCAATCCGGTGGATCACGAGATCGAGTATTCTTATTTTTCTGAGACCTCTGACCCATATGAGTCTACTCAACTTGATGAACCTTGCAAGGATGAGTTGCCTTGTGATATTCAATGCATTCTTGATCTTTCGACCTTATATCCATCAGGTATTGAGCTACGTAGAGAGTCTCATGTTCTTCACTTTTCGTATCTTCCTGAGGCTATAAGTCACATGGAGGAATCTGTACTGATCCATCCTCCTCCATGTCTTACGATGTCGGCTTTGATCTTTTACTTCATTCCTATGAGACAATGTTCTGCTTCCTGCTACTGGATCCTAGCTTAGTTTTCGACATGTTGTTCTCGATAGCTGGCACCCACTTGAGTACATATTAGGGTGTCTTTCTCTTTCTGATCGTGTCACCGTTCTCACAGTGAGACGATGACAAAAGTACGGTATTCGACTGTCAGATACCGTCCTTCACTTCACTGGTCTTGACTGCTTGTATATATATGTTTTATCTTTTCATTCATTCTTTCTCACGTATGTCATGTGTATCTCATATCATTCGCCATATCTCCGTGTCTATACTTAGGACGTACCTTATCCTAAGTATACGGGGGCACACCTATTATGTTGTTCTTTCTCTGTTCTATTTTATCGCTTCTGTTGTTGCCTATTCTTAGGGCTCTTTTACCCTAAGTATAGGGGGAGTGATGTGTACATCCACCTAATGTTTTTATTTTTCTTTTTATCTGTTTCTTTTTATTGATCCCTTTGATTGTGTCCTCTCATGTTGATTTTCTCTGCTATACTTAGGGATATCTTACCCTAAGTATAGGGGGAGACAGACTAAGTTGTGATATGTGTATTCTTACCCTCGACCCTCCCTGCATGTAGATACAACCTGCTATACTTAGGAATATTTGATCCTAAATATAGGGGGGAAGGTCGACTTCACATTCATTTATTCATTCATTATTCTTTGGTCATTGTAGTGTAGGCTCTTTTCTATAATCATCACAAGTTGTGTATTTTCTTTTCTCTTCGATCTATGAGGACATAACTCAAGCTAAGTATAGGGGGTCGTATACACTTTGTATATACTTTGGACATAACTCATACTTACTTATTTTTGAATAAATATGGCTAAAATACTATATATACATATACAATTCAACTAATAAAAAATACATATTATTACTCGTATTCTTCTTGTATATACTGATTAATAAATTGGGTACAAATGTTTTTCAAAATGTTTGAAAAATACTTTGGAAATCTATTTGAAAAATCTTTTAATAGATGTTTGAAAAATATTTTGTAACATATTTTCAACCTTTTGTAAAATGATTTTGTTTGTAAAAATTTAATTTATTTATGTGAAATAAATTATATCGAAAACCTATTTTCAGATGGTTTTGAAAATGGTTGCAAAAATATTTGAAAAACCACTATATACCGTTGGAAAAAACTTTGCAAAATAGTTTTCAAATGTTTGTTTATATTTGTAAAATTTATTTGCAAAAAATATTTTGAACTATAGTTTTCTTTTTTTTGTAAAATTATATTCAAATAAGTTCGAGGAATATATACATCATTGAAATAAATAGTTTTCACCAACTATATATATATTTATCTATAAAAACAACTAACAAATCTCTTGTAAGTCCTTTAAACCTCAATTCTTCTAAATAGTAGATGCACACCTGTGTAAATATCTGCACATATTCCCTTTCCGTTCCAAAAGTTTTTTTATTTCAAAAAATCCTAAAAACATTTGCAAAATTCTTTTGAACTGCATAAAAAATTGCAAAACATTTCTCAAGAATCCATAAAAAGTTCAAAAATTGATATTTTCATTATAAAACTATTTTCTGCATTGTACATAGCATTTGTATTTTTCGAATCGAGTTTGATAATTGAATAAGTCTAAATAAAATCCGAAGATTGGAGCTTGGTTGGACCTTAAAATATACTTGACCATGATACCTTTATGGGAACCAGAATTGAGATACTTCATGTCTAGTTGACTTAATTATTCGCTATCACGAGGCTTAGTTCAATGTCGTCTTAACTGCCTAAGTAGAGTATTTCGGAGAACAAGCATGACTCTGGTTGATAATTATATAGCTTGTACACATACACCTTACACTTTGCTCACCTCAATTGAAGTGGTAGAGGACTGGATTTGCCGGCATGAGATACAAGCCAACTGAAACATCAGAAGTTACACATTTGTTGCCATTGTACCCCAACCTAATCCAATGGTGACGAGGTCTAAAGATATAAGTTGTGGCTTGCAATAAAGCTTCAAAAAGAGGAATAGTCTACTGGCTCAAGAAGAAAAAGTCCTTATGTAAATGTCGTTGTATATATTATTGAAAAAGTGGGAAAAATCGAAAACTCCAAGAAAGTGGACAAGCCTGATTAAAAATAAAATGCATGTCGGAGTGTACATATTTGTATAGTCAATAAGTAAGCTTGAGCTTCAAAGTCTTATGTATGTGAGCATGTAGCTGGATGACTTGGCTACACTGGTCAAACATCTTAGGATAGGTAGCTACACTGGCTACCGTCTATTCTTCTCGCTACCTCCTCTTCTTGAGCTGGTTGTACTTGAACCTAGAAGGGAATACTCCCATTCTCAAGGAAAGAGTTGTTTGGATTGGGGAATTAGGATCCCCATATCAGAAGAGACTAACTTTTACCACTTCAGCCGAGGAGAGCTACATATCACACACATTGTCCAAGATAGATTCATAGCAACAAGGGTTTGTGTATTAGTTGATACGAAAGTACGAGTAATGTATAAAGTATACATAACCCCCTATACTTAACTCGAGCTATGTCCTCATAGATTAGAGAGAAAAAGAGAAGACATAACTCGTACTGAGTATAGAAAAGCCTAAAGAATAACGAATAAGGAATGAATGGGAAGTCGACTGTCCCTCAGGTACTAAGGATCAACTAATCCTAAGTACATCATACTGTACACGAGGCAGGATGTCCCAAGGGTGGGAATGAACATGTCACGCTCAGACTGTCTCCGCCTATACTTGGAGTAAAATATCCCTAAGTATAGACAAGAAGAGGAGACAGTTGAGGGGATCAAAAGATCAAAGGTTGGGGTGCACAACCCCCTAAAATTTGGGCAAAGCACGTCCAAGTATAGCAGTGAAGAAGGGGTGACACTTTTGGGAAGAAAAAGAAAAATGAAAGCAAAAAAAAGGAAAGAAGAAAAGAGGAAGAGAAGAAAGATCACTCAACGCATCTACCTCCCCTATACTTAGGTTAGAGTACATCCTAAGCGAGGCAAACCACACAGAATAAGGTGGATGAGCAAAAATGGCTGGTGGAAGGAGGTAAACTGGAAGCAGATGTACAAAGATGTGGATATACAAAGATCAAGAAGGTAGAAACCATACCTTCTTGTGTGGTCATTGAGGAATGGAACTGGCAAGATACATGTCGATATCGGGGTCATCGGTAGACACAAACCGTTCAGGATTGACCTCATGAAGATCCTCAACAATCTCAAAACGAAAAGACACGAACTAGTCAGTGGAAGTAGTGTGGTCGTGTTCGGCCCGGAGGTCTCAGCTAGGTTAAAAAATAAAGGCATGAACTTATCATTGGAAACAGTCATGTCTAGTTCGTATTGTGTGGTATCCGCTAGATCGTCATCAAAAGGTCTGAATTCCTTTTTGAAAGCAATAAGATCAAATTCGGCCTCTATAGTCTCTATTGTGTCTGCCTTCCGCTCTAAAGTGTATACAATGTAAATACCACGGATGCCATCAATGCACCGCCACTCACCAGAAGGGGGAACTCCAAGGTCCATGCTTTTCGAGTATTTATCCATGGAAAGGAATTCTCGGGTCTTAATATCATCCAACATACACCAAAACTCAATGATATCATCGTCATGGTCGTAGTCCTTGGGGTTAGCTAACACAGACACACTCTAATGAGATGCGGGTCTCTGGTCAACAATGGGTGCAATGATTAACAAATCACTCCCGATATCACACGAAAGCGAATTTCTCGAGATCCATAATCAATAACGGCTCTCGCAGAGGTGAGGAAAAGGTCGTCCCAAGATGATTGGAGGATGCTCCACAAGGATGGAGGCCTCCATGGGCAGTACGACAAAGTCAGTTATGAAGCTCATGCCCCGAATCTGAATGATAACATTCTTTAGAATATCCTTCGGGCTCTCTATTGATTCATCAGTGAATTGACAAATCATCATGGGTTTCTCGAGAGGCCCTGGATAAATAGACTATACCAACGAGAAGGGTATTATATTAATTGAAGCACCGCTGTCCAGGAGAGTATTATCACAAGAATAGTCAGAAATTGTGCTACTCACAAGAGGTGTGATAGCGTTCCCTTTCCTAATGGGTGGAAGGTGAGAGATGGCGTAGGTAGTGGTCATGGACAAAATGCATCACTCAGATATGCTCCTTTGCTTTCTCTTCTTGGGTTTAGGATCAGATAATTGAGTCATGGCCTGGCGAAGTGGGACTTCAATAATCCCATGAATAGCTTCCACCACTTCTAGTTCAGTCAACATTTTTTTTGAAATTTTAGATCTTCTCCATACAAAGGAGGAGATCAGAATCCTCATCTACACAAGGATGACTAAGAGCATACTGTATAGTGTCATCCTTGGGGTCAAAGGTGGGAACGGGTGTGTGTGTGTGTGTATGTGTAAGTATAGGACTGACATGGGTACTTTTTCTTCACCAAATGACTTGACTGAATGTCTCCCAAAATCTTTTTGTATTTTTAAGTTTTCTCATTTTTTTATTTTGGGTGATTGCAAGCTCTCATAGGAACCCTCGAATGAACCCATATCATCAAAAGGTGAAGCTGCATCGTGGCTCTTATTTATATTAGTGAGGTCATCAATCCTCGGCTTCACCTGCTCCATCATTTGGGTCAAGTTCTCAATGATGGTCTCCATGAGAGGTGACTCCAACAGCTCGGTCTCGGGTGGGTGAGGTGGAGGAAAATGTGATGGTAGTGGTGGGTAAAAGTTCGAGGTCTAAAACTGTGTCCGAGGTGGATATGTACAAAAAGAAAAGTCAGGATCAGAGTCCTCCTAATAAAATAGAGGTGGACCAGCTGGATGGTCCGAGGGAACCATAATGTTCGGATAAAAAGTACTCCAGTCGGCCATATTGAAACAAAAGAATGTGATCAGGAGAGCTCAAGTGTCAAGTCAAGATATGAGAGAAAAATGCGTAAATGTATAGAGAAGATCCAGTATGCACAAACACAAACAAGTATACACAAAACAAACCCCTCAATTCACCTACTCAACACACCAATGATCATGAAAGTTCGGTCTTTTTATCTTTTCAAGTTTTAGAATTAGGTGATAATTACAAAGTTGTACAATCACGTATGAAGGCATGGGATTGGGGCATTAATCCTTTGTGTGTACGTAGGAATAAAATACGCACGGTTACTCTCCCCAAGACAATGATTTTTTTCTTTCTAAATTTTATGGTCGAGTAATCTTAACAATCCCAAATCTATTTGTTATCACTTTTTTGGATTTTTAATAAGAATGCACAAACTTAACAAGGAATCGATTCTTTTTATCTCTTAGGTGATCAAAATCACAGGGAGAGAGTCAGAAAAGCAATGCAAGCAAAATCGATGACGAATGCTAAGTAGAAATGCTCACCTTGCCTCCATCTCTCTTCATGCAATGATGCTAAGCAAAATTGAAACCTATCTATATGCAAATGAAATCCAAAGAAATCATCCTAAAATAGTACTTGTTATTAGCGTGAAGCACCAGATGCTAACTACTCAGAAATGAGACCAAGGTCTGGTCTTCGGTGCCATTCGGTGCCCGCCACAACGGGTCTTGCAAGCACAGTATGCGGCCTCCCTCGGCATGCGGTTTCAAATCCAATTAATCAATAATTATGATTTGACTAAGACCAAAAACGAATCTATAAGTACAAGGAAATATATCAGAACTTTGGACCTTATTCTATCGGGCAAGCAAATCCTAAAGTAGGGATCGATCACACAAAACAAAGAAAACTAAAATCGTGAAACAAATAAAAAGAAAAGCAAGAAAAATATGACAAAAATCGATGAGGTCCCCAAGCGAACAATTGCTCAGGAAATGGATCTCGTGAAGTGTGAAGAGTCTCGATAGTCCTGAGTTATTACAATAAGTGTTTCTCTCTCACACTTAAATTACAAAATAAATAAAATGAAAAGAAAAATAAAATGGGCCCTATCTTCGAAAATCCTCCAAGTCTTCTTCTGTTGAAAGGTCAGAAAGTTGAGCTAGCTTCATGTGGGTACATAGGTGCTCTTAGGATATCCTCCCTCGATCCACGTTCCTCGCAATAAAGTCAAACAAAGAGGGTGGTTAGACAATTCATAAAATATACCAAATAAAAATGAAGATAAATGAAGGAGAATATAAATAAAAGAGACAAGGAGACACAATCAAGAAATCCAATCTATGCGACGTTGCTCCCCAGCAATGACGCCATTTGAAAACAAAGGTTTTGGGAGGGTCTAAAATGTCCTCAATAAAAAGCAAAGATAGAGTGTCGCTGAGGAGACTGCTCACGAAACCTCATGTCACTCAACAATTAATCCATAATATAAATCAAACAATAAAAGCAAAAATAAATGTGGAAGAAAAATTTATTATAACTCTACAATGGATGCGTATAGGTGTAAGTATGCAGAGTGTCAAATACAAGGAGCAAACAAGTTATATCGGGCAATAAATGCAGAAAATCTATGTTCCTCTTGTCTTTATATTTTTGAGTGGGTTTTTATTATATATCTTGTAAGGATTCTAATTTATTGTATTTTCTTTGAGTTTTAATTTTATATTTTTTTATTTTTTTTATATTTTCTGATTTTTATTTTCTTTTTTAATAAGTTATATAAGAATATATTAGGTTATATATACAATATAAGCTAATATAATTATAAATACTAATAAAAATGAACAAAATATATGAAATAAATTTTTTGTGTTTTAAATTTTTTACTACTTTTATGATTTTTAGAAAAATTTGCTAATATATATATTTTTATTTTAAAAAAATCCAAAATAAGGATTAATTAAATAGGACGAAATGTTTTGGAAATTAAAAATAGAAAATAAAGTCAATATTTTTCAAAACTATTTTCAATTAATAATATATAATGAAATGAAAATTCAAACACCGAAATGAATATTTTTGGTTTTTTTAGTTATTTTTAATATTTTTATAAAAGATTTTAGAGCTTTTAAATTTTTATGAGTTTTCTTTTCTATTTTTAGGAATTTTGACCTGGAGTTAGAAAATACGAAAATGCAAAAAAATAATTTTTAGGAATTTTTCAAAATATTTTTTATTTTTTGGTATTTAATAAACCAACTAGGAACACTAATTATTTTTTGGTTTCTAATAAATATTAAAAATGCAAAATGTGACATAAATGTACACACTAGCGTGCACTTAAACCCTTCTTTAGAATTTTTGGAGCATAGGCGATATTTTCAATAAATAGAAACATGCACAAAAATTAATGAACTACTAGGGGCATAAAATGCAAATAAAAATAACGATAGGGGCTAATGTGCAAATATCCCAAAATATTGTCATTGCTAATGAAATTTTATGGCCTAAATCAAAATACAAAGATGTGCAAGAGCCTTGGTGCAAATGTCACCTCACGTGGGACGACACGTAAGGTGACGTGGCCAGGACCAAAGTGCAAATACAATGAAGTACAAGGGACCGCTTGCAAATTACCAAAATGTTTGAAGTTGAATAAAAATATTACAGAATCGAATATTAAAGCAACAGCAATCGGGGCTAAGTATGCAATTTACTCTCTAATAGACACGATCGTGGAACTGAGAGGCCTTCACTTAACACGTGGCGACACGAGGTGTGCTGATGATGCTTCAGCATGGGCAGCCTGGATTAGATCAAGAGCATGATCCTACAGTTGGAGCGTTGCCTCATCGGATGACCTTGAATCAAACTGGAAGCACATTCTTCATCTGATGGTTGGGAGGTGCGGTGGATGAACGGGTGAAGAACAACTACCCTACAACTTTGGATTAGGGATAGCGAGCTCCTCCTATCGTTCCTTGTGCAACTGATGGGCTAGGGGTCTTCCTGAGGTGACGCCAGAGGCGTCTGGCGGTCGAAAAAGAACCAGAGACCCAAGGAATTGGTCGTGGTAGCTTGAAACACACACCAAACCTAAAGGTGTTCCATAGACAAAATATGGGGATCAGATGCCCCTTCCAGTTGTTGTACTTGCACGAGAAGAAAGGTTGGGTTCCGGGGGAGCAGTTTGGTTGTTATTGCAGAGAACAGAGTATGGATGGTGGTGAAGCGATGAGGTCCGACGGTAGGTGGTGGAGATGGGCCTCGAGACGCCACATCAGAAGCGATCTGGGTGAATGGTTTGGGGGTGAAGTATGGAGAAGTGGCAGGTCTAGGAAGTGGGATGTTCGCAATCGTCGAAAAGGGTGTGTACAAGCGTAGAACTGTGGTGGCCGGACCTCTACACTTCCGATAAAGACTAACTCTAAAACCCAGGCTAAACACTTAATCAAAACACTAAATAAACTGTCAAATTGAAACTAGAACTACACCAACCTCAAAAGCAAATAACAATCACCTCGAGTTGGTCAGAGCCAACAAGAATGGATCTCAACAACCACATTGATGTCTGGGAACGCCTTTGCCCCGCTCCTTCCTTGATGCGAAGTGCGGCGGAGGCTCCAGTCACAAGCCTCTACACAAAAAGGGCACTCCGAGGGGTTAAAGCCGATTGAAAGTGAACTAAAAATGAATAATGGCAGTGAAGCACAAATGTACATGCAACGGAGGGGAGAGTTCGAGGGAGAATCACATGCGCGTCGATGATGCACTGCCCTAGGAGAAGCCTCAGCGAAGATCACAGATGAATAGTGGTCAAAATATGTGAAGAGACCTAACACCCTCGAGCAACGTGTCATGAGTTAAAAAATCGATAAGGAGATATGGTCGTCAAATCTGTCAAGGGCTAGAGTAAGGTCAGCTAGTTGACCGAAGTCAACCAACAAAGCAATCTGGTTGGTCCACGTGGACCAACCAGGAAAAACCAGCCCCAAAAATAATTGTAAATTCAATATTAAATACTAAATTATTTTTATTAATTTTAAGTTATAAAATCGAATTTTTTTAGTTTTTACGTAGTATTTTATTATGATTTGTAGTTATTTTATGGGCTTGTTTATTATAAGTTACTCTTTAAAGGTTTATTTATAGGTATAATCACCTATGCTTTGCATATTTTATTTTTATTTTGTATATTTGATTTTATTATTTTATTTACATAATTTATGTATTTATAGTTTATTTTTCCAATATATTATATACACTTAAATAAGTAGGGGTATTAAATATATAGGTATAAGTATAGGCATTTCATCTATGTATTCATGTATGCTATTTTATTTTTATGTTTTCTATATGGTTTTATTCTATTATAAATATGTACACATACTATAAATAATATTTACAAAATTATAAAAATATATAAGAATAATAAAGAATAAATAAAATGAATATTTTATTCAGGTAAAATATACAATAGGGATTAAAACCTAACTTTCACACCTTAACTGCAGAAAATATGAAAATACCTTCATTAAATAACTTATTAAAAGTTATATACAATTAAAGGTAATTTTGATATATTTCAATTTTTTATTGATGAGATATGGGTCTGAGAAGTTTGGGTGTTGGCTTTTTATTTAGAGTATAAAAAGTACATTGTATATTATTTTTGTGTAAACTCAATAATATTATCTAAAGCTTTCAAGAACAAAGTTTCTTTATTTGAGGTATAAATGATGGGAAATAAAATAGGTCCAAAAAATGTAATACTAATGAATAAAAGAATAGGGTTTTTATTGGATTTTTGGCCCTTATCTCCCCATACTTTATTCCCTGTCAACCCAATCATCAAGATGCCTTGGTCTCGGGGTTTAGGGTCATAAAATACCCTTTGTATTTTTATTCTTTTTATTTTCTTTATTCTATAATTTTTACATAAAAAATAGTATTTCATATACAATAAATGGAACAAATAATGAATGTTAATTTGTACAATTGTACTGTTTACATTCATTAGCTATGTTTTTTAAGGCCAAAATGACAGAATAAAGGTGATGAAATGGAGATTCATCACCTGGCTATTGAGGAGACTTGAGTAGAGTCGTGTGATTCTCGAAGGCTGTTGTAATTCAAATCTGTTTCCCAATAAGGATTCGACCGTACTTAAAATTCAAAGGTCCGACTTAAGCTCCAAACTTTGATTTTGTGAAGATAAGTTTAAGAATCAAAGCTGATCCAAGTTCTTTCTTTTTCTTTTTGTACTTATTGCATAAGTTTTTACTAGGGACTAGCAAAGTCAAGTATGGGGGGTGATGAATCTCCATTTCATCACCCTTATTCTATCATTCTAGCCTTTAAAACCCTAGTTAAATGCATGTAAATAACATTATTTGTACAAATTAACATTCATTATTTATTCTAATTACTGTACATAAAATATAGTTTTTAATGCCAAATTATAGAATAAAGAAAAGAAAAGAAAAAGAATAAAATGCCAAAGGTATTTTATACCCTAAATCCCGAGACCAAGTCAAGAATTGATTTGATCCACAAGGAATAAAGTAGGGGAGATAGTGGCCAAATATACAATAAAAATCCCATTTGTTTATTCATCTATAATTCATTTTTAAGACCCGTTTTATTCTTTTTTATTTATACATGAGATAGAGAAACTCTGTACAAGAAAATTGTAGATAAAAATATATAGAAAAATACAAAATTGAGTATGCACAAAAATAATACATAATGTACATTTTATGCTCGGAATAAAAAGCCAATACTTCCCAGACTTGTATCTCCTCAATAAAAACTCAAAATACATCAAAATAACATTAATTATATATGACTTTTAATAAGCTATTTAATCAAGGTGATTTCATTCGATTTGGAGTTAAGGTCTGAAAGTTAGGTTTTAGACCCCTATTATACAAGATACATGGATAAAATATTCATTTTATTCATTCTTCATTCTTTTTTTTATTTTTTATTTTTATATTTTTTTGTAAATATTATTTATAATATATGTACATATTTAGAATAGAATAAAACCATAAAGAAAACACAAAAATAAAATAGTATATATAAATACAAAGATGAATATAAAATACTTATACCTATATAATTAATACCTCTGTTTATTTAAGTGTACAAGATACATCGGAAAAACAATAAAAATATATTTGTGTATATAAAGACAAGTTATAAATATATATATATATATATATATAATTTGAAAAGAAAATTATAAAATAAAAATACGAAATAAAAATAAAACATACAAAACATATGTTAATATACATATAAATACACTTGTAAAAAGTAACTTGTAATAAATTAGTTCATAAAAATAAATAAAAATCATATTAAAATAGTACATAAAATAATAAGCATTTTTTTTATTTTATAATCAAAATTTAATAGAACCATTACTATTTTTAATTCGTTTATTTTTTAATAAGGCTCCTATTTTGTCATGTAGTGTCCTATGTGGACCAATCATGAGGCGAGTATAATTGACCCAAGTCAATTGTCCTTCCCCGCCTCTGAACTTTGTCAGATCGAGCGGCCAACTTCCTTGATTTTCCACACTACTCTGATACTGGTTCGCCCTCGAGCCCTTCACCATTTTTACTCATTAATCATCCCTGATTCTTGCTTACTCCATGGATCCACTGTATATAACCCTAATCAATCAATAACCCTAGGTCAATAAGGGACGGAACCCATGATAATAAATAAAGCTCTCCATCCTCCGTCTCAATTTGGCCCCTTTTGACTCCTAAAACATGCAACCCTCGATCAAGAGCGTCTCTTGGTGATAGATGGTGTACCCCTGAGATGTTGGCATGGCTAACAGAGAAGGAGAGGCGACCCACGGTGGAGCTCCCAGCCTGTCCTACTCCCTGGTCCTCCGATCAGGTTTGAGCAGTGCATTTACCTTTTTCTAGATAGCTTTAAGTGTTAGTTTTCATTTCATGCACTTTATTTCGTGTTTTAATGATGCATTGTCTTAGGTTAGAAATTAGATCTCGCCAGAGCTCTAGAGCTCCGACTATTATGACCCTCTATTCTACATTGTCTCCGACCACGACTACCACCTCAATTTCTTCCACCAACATCACCCATCAGCTCCCCCAGATTCATCCCAGATCTGCATTCAGATGCTCCTCTGTTGCCCTTCGCCTGAGCATCATCATCCTTCACGATCCAGTCCTCGACAACCACCAATAACCTCACAGACCTTATCACCCATGCCTTTGTTGTGCTTTTTAGTCCATTTGCAGGTTTAGAAGGGGCATCTGAGCCCCATTTGTAGTTCTAGAGCACCTCCATGAAGATCAAGGCTCCAAGCCCCCTCCGATGGGATACGAACGTTTTGAAGCCTCGATTCACTGTGGAAGACCTCCCCGAACATGTGGAGTAGCTCAACATCAAAGAAGGAGCTCGAGAGAGGAAGGAATCGAAGATCGAAGATCGGAGACGGGGAAATTCTTCCATGTTCTTCGAGCTAAGCAGTAGTCATTGGGTGAAGAGGAGCTCCAGTTCTAATCTCTGCAACCCTCGGTCATTGATGAAGCATCACGATCAGATCTCATGTGTTGAACGTCGGAGGGGTATCGCGTGCCGTGCAGCTGCCACGTGTCTAAGTGAATCGTCTGCAGTCGTTGGATCGCGCCATGCAGGGGGTAAAATACAGATCTAGCCCATCTTTTTGTTTTATTTATTCATTCATGTAAAATATTTTAAACAATTTTTGTTTTGTGAATATCACATATAAACCCATGTACTTATTTCATATTGCACATGGGTCCAACTTAGCTCACGTGTTGTCCGACATGAGCTGGGCAAATCATGCATATGTCGTGGCGGTTTTGTGAATTGTAAATCAATCCACAAAGTTTAAATATTAGTTGTATATTATTGGAGAATTTGCACATTTGCACTTGACTTTTTAAATTGCAAATATGCCCCCGCTAATATATGTATCCTTGTGCTTGTAATCCATTTATTTAAAATAGCATCCGTGCTCCAAAAATTATGCAAAAATAGGGTAGATGCATGATAGCATATATATTCACGCCATAATTTTATTCTTACATTTTAGATTTCTAACTATTTTTTAAAAATCAAATGAGCACGTTTATGTTCTAGTTTGAATTAAAAAACCAAAAATATATATTTTTTTTATTTTATTAAAATATATTTTATTTATTTTAGTGTTTTGTAACTCCAGACAAAAATCTCTAAAAATAGAAAAAAAGAAAAGTAAAAAAATTTAAAAAGCTAAAAAATCCGATGAAAATTGAAAAAATCACCAAAAAACCTAATAATAATTTTTATCTATGAATTTTCTTTATATTATTATTTATTTATTAAAATTGATTTGAAGAATTTTGGACTTTATTTACTTTTTTTATCTTCATATCAATTCGACTTACTTATTTAGTCCCTATTTTGGGATATTTTTTACTTTAAAATATATAAAAATTAGAAAAATATCTAAAAAATCACAAAAACATTAGAAATTATTAGAACCCCAAAACACTTTATTACATGTATTTTGACTATTTTTAGTAGTATTTATAATTCTATTATTTTATATTGTATACATATCCTTATATATTTGTACATTATATATTTAAAAGGAAAAAGAAAACTACAATTCAGAAAATATAAAAACAAACTAAAAATTATAGAATTCAAACCCACTAAAAAAGAGAATAAACCAACAAGAGAAAAGAACAAATTTTGCATTTATTTGCACAATCTTCTGTTTGCTCCATGTATTCGACCTCTACACATGCTTACACACTATACACATTTTGTAGAGTATAGTAAATTTTAACTCCATATTTTTGCTTTACATTGCTATATTCATTTGTGGTTTAATTGTTAATTGATTCGAGTTTTCGTGAGGGGCCGTCTCAGCGACAATTATGTCTTCGCTTTTCAGTGAGGAATGAGGATAATTTTTAGACCCTCGCATAATTTATGTTCGTCATTAGCTCTCAATATTTTTTTAAACAATGCATCTTAATTCCGGCAATGATTTTGAGCGAATAAAGGTGCACACATTACTACAATCGGACCTGTGACTACATTGGTAGAAAAACTCTTGGCTTGTAAATTGTAATATACTTACAGTTTCAAGTTAGATCCATATATGCACTCTCCCCCTATTATCGTATATTATGTATTATGCGTGCATGCATGCATGACTACCTGCATACATATGTGTCAGAAAATACGTACATATACGTGTTATCATGACTATACCATGTCCATTTAGCATGTGTGTGCAATGTCATGTGTACGATGAAGACATTGCAAAGATAATTTATTGCGATCCTCATTGAAAGGACAATAAGGGCTCGTTTGGTAATCGGGTTACCCCGGGATAACCCGGTTTACCCATCTATGGAATTCTATCACAAATCATAGTGACATCACATCACATTCTTTATTCCAACCCTCAATCATCCCAAACGGCTACTATTCCCATCAGGTTACCCCAACCCACTCCAACCCAGCAACCAAACATACTCTAAAAGGAATGTCATGCCCAGTTTGGTTGTTCGTTCGAGAGAGAGAGAGAGAGAATATGCTTCATTACAGCAATGCAGCGAGCATTTTATTATGACACATTAGTCCTCGAAAAAACAAAAAATTGAATCTCAGCTCATCTACTTCTACTATCACCCATTGTTCATCTAAGGTTACCTTCATCACACTCCACCTCTCCTTCGTATGGTGTCACTTTGTATGGTAACTCCTATGGTACCATCCAGTATCCACCATCCTTTCAACTCCATCGCCACCCCCTTCATCTTATGCGGCCACCTCCATTAAACTCCAAGACCCCCTTCCAAGAGGTACATCCACCATGCCTATTGGCTCGTTCACTACCTTAAGTTTGCCACCTATCTCCGCATCATCCACCCTACTTCTAACTCCTCAACCCTCCGACCTCTTATCTTTTTTATAAATTTTTAATAGGAATATCCACGCGAGTTTGTTATTTATTCACGTGCTAATTTTGCTAATTTGAATGCATATGGATATATGTTATGTGGTACGTGTGTGAGAGAGTGAATGTGTCTTTGTGATCATGTTTGTGAGAGAGATATGGAGTCTACATAGTATGTGTGCATTTAAGTATCTTGCCTTATATTACAGCCTGTGCCCCTGCTACTCTAGCAATCTTACACCTGAGAAATTCGATGAACCTTGTGTCTTCTCCCTATTCCTGTTTGTTTGATACATATTAAAATATTTCCTCTTCAGGAAATTCCTAGCTGATTTCCTCACTGCCGCCTTCTCTATTACATCTCTATCTTTTCCCGTTGCATGGCCCCTTGACGTGTCCGTCGAATGCTCTACGTACGCCATGCAGCCGGTGCATGCGAAACATGGATTGCGTCCGATGGCTTATCTCTTTTTTCCCCATGCACGTAACTTGCTCCTGCCGGCAATTGCATTAGACCTCTGCCTATTTACGCCATCGTCGCCATTCGGTAGCAGTTCATCTTCTCCGTGCTTTCACGTTACCGCTACTCTTCGTCTCCGCCGAAATCATCAAGGTGAGTCAGTTGTCTCACGTCTCACTTTTACTATAGCTCAGTACTACTGCATAAATCTTGATGTCCGAACATGATCTGGATGACAATTTTATTGATGTATTTTGTTGGTTCACATTTGTTTAGGTTCCTGTTGGTCGGCTGCGACGATCCTGCCTTCACGTTGTCATCGTCTGTCATCTCAGATCTCAGTTCTAAGGTACAATCACTCTATTTCTCATCGCAAACATTCGCGCCTTGACATTGTATTCCACTTCAAATTGATTTTCTTTCCACGTTTTTGGTCCATTGGAAGCAACTTATTGCTTCGGAAGCAAGAACATACACAAGTTCTGAGGACATTCGCGCCTTGACATTGTGTTCCACTTCAAATCGATTTTCTTTCCGTGTTTTTATCCATTGGAAGCAACTTATTGCTTCCGAAGCAAGAACATACACATGTCATGAGCATGTTATCATGGCAGATAGGCCAATGTTAAGCTCATACTTACCTGCATAGCATATGTCTGCATAAATAATCAAATGGATTGTCTTTATGTCACAAGCACACACAAGTACACGTAGTTCTTTCTCGTTGAATAGCATACAGATTGTTTATAATATCAATTTCCAGTACCATGTCCTCGATAAGGATGAATCCACACATGTATACATCAAGTAAAAAACTATGGATTGTGACTTCTGTTTCCTATGGTATTATTATGACGAATATCTTGATGATGAGCTCCAGTCTATATGCACGTAGGAGTAAATTAAAAACTAGGAATTGCGCATTATGTTTCCTGTGGTATTATCATGCCGGGTAGGTTGATGTTAAGCTCTAGACTCTACCTGCGGAGGAGTTCTTTGCCTGCAGATTTTTTAAATATGCTAAAAAACTAGGAAATGTGGGTCTTGTTCGCTATGGTATTACTATGGTGGATAGATTGATGGGAAGCTTCATTTCGATAACAGATGGTTATTTTAGTAATTTCGATAACAGAACCATTTGTTTAATTAAAAGTAAATCATAAAACTATAAGTATAATATATATGAATAATAGAGTTAGGATGTCAATAGATATAAATTCGTTAAACTATATATATAGGTATGACTAGATTGTAATTTAAGTAATTTATCCGGGAAAAAAATGTCGCGTCAAATGCAACTTACCAACGTTAACAAACTATACTGTGCCACTTTAAATAAGTAAAGTTACTTGATTACCTGTATAATTAGTTTTGGTAACAAATACCGAATGATGCGTCCGAAAATTACCTAATTAAAATTAAAATACCTATCAGATTAAAAGATGGTAAAGCTTCTTCAATATTATTACATTTTTTTAAGTCGGGAGAAGGGTAGCCACGTGATTTGCAATGCGAATAGGAATGCTATCATACGGTAGCTGAGCTCGAGAGTTCAGCTTAGTTCCAACACACAGGATGTGAGCCGGTGGGTGAAAGAAAGCCACGACTCTCAAGCAATGTGGTTGAGCCTCAGGATGTAGCATAGTCAAGATCCGTCCAAAATAATGCCGATTGCGAGAAAATGTAATATCCAACATTTCTTAACAGCACTACCTATACATTCAATAAAGTTGCTTTACTTATTAAAAGTTGTACATTATACTTTGTTTACATTAGTAACATCTGCATTTGAGGTTATATTTTTCCGTATTACATACATAGATTAGAATTTAGTCATTCGCTCTGACTTTATAAAATTCCATCAAGGAAATCATAACATACTGGTTACAAATATTCACTGCAACAATAAGCACCTATAGTGACATTTTTTTTTGCTAAGGGAACAACGAATAAAACGTCGTTATATCATCTCATGATAATTTTATAATTCGTTGTAAGAATCGTTGCTAAACAAGCCGTTGTTAAATTTATAGCAACGATTAACTACCGTTGATAAACCTAAAATTGCAACAAATAAAAATCGTCATTGACTTATGTTTTACAACAAATAAAACCGTCATGATTTACATATATAGCAACACTTTTCCCGTCGCTACAAAATTTATCATTTGACTCCTTTTAATTATCAACGTTTTTCTTTTGTCGCTATATTGACAAGCTATTTAACTATAACAACGGTTTATTTGTTGTTATATTTATTTATATAGATATTTTATTTATTTAATATAATTACATATACTAATTATTTCATTCCAACAAAGCTCGTGATTATAAAAGATACATACAAGACCACTAATTAAGTTATTCTACCAAAGAATGTCTCTAAAGAAATCACTTCAATGATATGATGAAAAAATTCACAAATTTCCATAATTATAACCTAAACAAGAATGGGAAAATTTATTTCAATTCAATAATCTACTAACATAATCATTCAAAAGATGCTATCTGCATCTCATTTTCAATGATAACAGATGAAACATAATCATTGAACAGAAAGTTTGTATGCGGATGATTGTGTCTCCTCCATCACTCTAACCTTCTGGCCCCTATCACCACTGCATATAGCGATACCAAATGGTAAGACAAATAACATATTAGCATTAATAACATGCTAAAATTAATTAAAAAGGTTACTGGGAAGCATCGTCATTGGCAGATGCACACCATCATTTTTTATTCTCATTTGCTACTTCAATTACATAAATAAGAATTCTGAAATTTCATACAAACTCAATTTATAGATAATAAAAAAATGTCAGATATAAAGGCTAGCAAGTTTTAAAAAAAACAATAAAGGCATACAAGTTGCTATTCCATATGCCAGTAAATTTTAAATTCCCAATTGCTCAAGAAGTTGGAATTAATAATATGGATTTTTTGTTATAGTTACAGAGCAAAAGATGCAAGCATCCGTGGAAATGAAGGCAAACGAAACCTTACACGTTTCACCATTTCCATGTGCATTTGGTATTGTGTATATGGAGTATATGAACGGGTTTCCTGAAAACATGACAAAATGACAGAAAAATCAATCTCTTTAAATTTGATACATTGACTTCATGGAACTTCCAAAAAGATGTAGATAAATATTTTACCAAAGGAATGCATGGGTGAGCACCAAGTCCCCCATGAGGATACATTGCAACATTAGGTGGTGGTGTTTCATTGATATGAACTTTGGTTGCATAGATCATTACATAAGTATCTAAAAAATGGGAACTTTAACAATAATGTTAAATAGTTAAATTAAAACAAACAAATATCATGCAACCTTTTATTTCTTGTGATCACTTAAATGATAAAAATAAATGCAGCTCATGTAACGTACATGCAAAGACTATAAAATGTCAAGATTCTCACATGAGAACTTGTAATCTTCTTCCTATGGAAATACACATGAACCTCATTTGTTACAAATAACAGAAGAACACATACGAGATAAATAATTAGTACTGTGGCAACAACACTTGAAACACAAATGAATCACCAAGTGGACTAATGCTCATACTTGAGGTATTATACTACTAGTACCTTTAGGAAGAAAGAATAAGAATTAACAGGCATGCATTATTTTACGATAGTAGAAATTTAGAACAATAATACACCATCAATCATCCTCTACCTGCCATAGAAGTAGTGCCATTAGATGCAATAGAGCTTGCCCGCACCATAAAGATGATCGGGACGCCATGTAACTAAATAAATAAATAATTATGTGCTACTCTTTCCACTATGATTTTGTAAATATATTTTTGAAATATTCATCAAAACATGTCAAGGTGACAACTGCATTGGCAAAACAATTAACATATATAAATAAAACATCAGATCTACTTGGAAAGTCTTCTTGTAGGATTTACATTCTTGTATATTATGTACCCTAAAGAATGAGCAAGTGAGGAACTTCAAGGCAAATGACTTTCACCACAAACAAGTTCTAAAGGCAAAGCATGTTTAAAGTGCATGAGGATAAAACAATGATATGGTCCATGTGATTCTGCTATATTTTCTGGAAAAGTCTATTAGACAAAAAGAGATACATATATCATGTGCATGGCCTTATGTGACGGGAAGATTCACAGAAATATAAATTTCGTTTGTGCGAACTAGTCAAGGTATAACAAATTTTGCTTTGAGGATTCAACTGTCAGTGATTTCTCATCCTTTATAAATGCAGGTTGTGAAGGAGATCACAATTTCCAATTCTTTAAGCTATACATTGTGTGTGTATATATTAATCAACTAGTTTGAGGTCCAAAACCTCTCTTTTTGGCTGAGTACCTAAAACAAATAAGTAGCACCAAATTACCATCAGTGATAATGGAAGTAGAACCACTTTCTATGTGGCTGAATATTTTTTGCATTCCTTATACCTATTATTTACAAGTAAATATAATTGCCATTGAATGTACTAGATGCATATATCAAATATAATCTCCATCCAGTATCAAGTAGTATACGAGATTAGACACAATCAATAATGAATGCATAGCCGATAAGTTGCATCAAGTCGCATGCAGAATATGAATTTGCAAGGTTAAAATATATTTGTACGCTAATATAATTAATAATATTATAATGATTATACTTTTTCCCCTCAATTCTACACATCTGAGTCTAACAATGCATATATTTTCCCACATGTGAGAGAAAATCGCAAAATAAAAAATACATCGTAAATCAAATATAATATAAGAACATTCATGGATTAGATCAAAAATATTCTAATATACATATGTAAGCATCGATAGATAATATATATGATTTTGGTTGAGTAGAAGGGAATACCTATGATCGACAATGACGTAGATCATGTTATGAATGAAAGACACGAAATTTATAGCAGTCTCATGGTCAACGAAAGAAGAGAAATGTTACGAGGATAAGGGTAGCATTGTAGATATACCTCCTAGATGGGGTCGACAAAAGACGAAGATGACAATGTTTACTGAAAGGATGGAGATGTCATTATCGACAAGGGAGGATGCAAGGGTATGGTATTGATGCAGCACAAAATTAAAATATAGGGCATGATATTTTTATCCGTTAATTTTATTTACGCTTATTCGATTGTCGTATTTTTATTTAATTAAAGAGATCGCGTGTGATCTCAATTTAGTTAGTTAGAGTCGATTAGAGATTTGAATTTATTTCAAATCAATTAGTTAGTTGGTTAGAGTTAATTAGGATAAGTAGTTTTGAATCTGAATTTTGGTTTCTATTTTTGTAATCTCATCCCTCCTATATAAAGGGATGACGGTCTATTGTTTTAAAACGGTTCAGTTAATATGAAAATTTGAGATTCATCTCATTATCTCTCTCTCTCTCTCTCTCTCGTTATTTCTCTCCCTCAACGTGTTCTTCACGTCTTTCATCTCCAAAATCCCCGCGTTCTCCTCTCTCTTCCTCTCCTCTCTAAATTTCTCCACCAAACAACTATTTTTCACCGTTGCAAATTTTTATTTTGCATCATTTGGTATCAGAGCATGGAAACTGAATCGTTCCTACGATTCGACGATCCTATAGAGTATTGGCGTTTGCAACTCAATCTCAGTTGCATATCTCGCGGTTCGCATACTCGTACGCGGCAACGAATGTTCAGAAAGCGACTTATATCAAGCGTTAAGGTACAAGCATGGCTGGACACAACATTCGATGAAGATTCATACGACAACGGCAAAAATTAGATCAATGAAGCTGCTGTGCAACCTATTTTTGAGCAAAAAAACGAAGGTACTTTCATGCAAGATGAAGATTGTATTGATACAACTTCGATACAAAACGAAATCGAAGACTTGGGCCCCATATTTGATGAAGACCCTATAGAAGAAGCATGGGAAATCGTCGATCTGCTTGCTGTCCAGGAATATTCAGACCTACAATCGTTGGAAGAACCAATTCCAGTGCCACCCACGACTCCCTCCTGGGTCCCTGCTGCAGCCCCCGCACCTCCGGCACACCCAATCTCCCAGTTGCAGCCCCCTGCTGTCCTCCAAATTGCCACACTGCCTCTCCTGCAACCCATCTCCGTCACCCCGGCAACCCTCCCAGCCCCAACGCCCCCTCGGGCAGTCCTCGCGCCCCCAGCTACAACAGAAAATATTGAAACGCCCCCTTGGGCAGCCCTATCACCGCAGATACACCGTCTTCGCCGTCTGCAGTGCCACCACCGTCCAATCTCGAGCTACAGCAACCACTGCGCACGCACCAGGCGCAGTCATCAACACGCGTGCAAGCGGGGGTCGTCACACCTCATTCCTCGGTGCCGCCTGAGGTTCCCCTTTCCAACCCGCCGCCTATTGACCTCGTACTCCAGCAGCAGCCGCGCGTGTTTTGGGTACAGTCAGCACCACGCACGCGATTTAGGACCAACGCACCACCTTCCTCGGCGCCGCCCCAGGCCTCCCTGGCCATTGCGCTGTCGTCGCTCACGGCCTCCCGATCCAAACCACTGCCGCTGCCACCTTTTATCCTGGAGGCATGAAACCCTAAGGGTCTGTTTGGATACTGGGTTGGAGTGGGTTGGGTTATCCCCCACCTGCCTGGGATGGGTATGTGGATATCCTGATTGTAATAGTAGGTGTTTGGTTGCAGGGGTGGGTTGGGGTATTTTCCAATTACTGCCCTGTTCCAAATTTGTATTAGTTTTTTAGCCCTTAAACTTTCAGCAGTCATTGAAAAAGGCCTAACACTCATGCTTTAGCCCCTTTAAAAATGTTTTTTAACATAATGGCCCTTCCACGTGTCCCCTTGTGTGGATATCCACCTGATTAGAGTTCCAATTTGCGGAGGGAACTCTTGAGAGTTTTCATAATACGTTTTGTGTCCACCGAAAAGTCAATATATTGTCACTGATGTCCTAATTTATGTTCTAAATGACGTGGAAAAATGTATAGAAGCCCATCACAGCTGGGATTGCCAGTTAAATCCGTTTTTTGCCATAAACAGGAACCATTCTTATGCCATCACCAATACAATACGATAAGTTCATAAAAACATAACAAACAGACTCCTCTCAAACGATGTGTTTGTCAACAAAACGATCATCCACAGTGTCAATGGCCACATGTCCCAGTTGGATGCGAAGTGTATCCACCTTGTCTTTCAGCGATGTCGTTGCGTCCTCAGCCTCGTCCAGCTCCGAGTAAACGAATGCAAGCTCGCAGTCCTTGTCCGCTATCGTTGTCTTAGCACTTTCAAGTTGTCGTTTTAGTACTGCATTCTCACGCTCGACCGCCCACAAAAGTCGGGCAACAAAGGATAACTCATTTGCGTTCCTGTCCGCTGTCCTAGGAGCATCTGCGTAAGGCAGGCGAAAGCCACAGCGACTTATGGAGCATACATAGAAAAGGCGCCTCAAGGGGTTCTGGTCGCCCTGTTCGTAGCCCAATGTCATAGAGATTCCGCATCTACAAATTGCAGTACGGTCCATTACCTGATACGTAGAAAATACAGCAAATTTGAGGAACATAAAATTGTCAATTCCAAGAAGCATCAAAATAATAGTTCTAACAGCAATTTATGTAACAAAAACTTTCGCATACAACATTGCACGACTTGTGAAACACTCGTTGTGGCCTTTCGATCACTCGGTGTGTTTACTCATCTCTCCTCCTCCTGTTATTCCACATTGCGCGGGCTATCCTGTCACGTAGGACCTCACCGCGTCTTATGTCTTCCCGAAGAATGCCAACCTCACGTAGCTGTTCTTCGTCCACCGCCTCGGGCAGCATGTCCTCCTCGCCCTCTTCGTCGGATACTGAATCTCCACCATTTAATCGAACGAAGTTGTGTATGATACACGTCGCTCTAACTACATCCCTCTGCACTTCAAATGGATATGAGGGCATATGTCGAAGGCAAGAGAACCTGTTCTTCCACACCCCAAACGTGCGCTCCACCACGTTTCGCAATTTCGCGTGACGATGATTGAAGTGGTCCTTGTGGTTATCATATACACATCCACGTGCCCGCCATGCCGGCAGATGATATAGCGATCCGCGGTATGGAGCGATGAAAGTGTCCGTATTTGCGTAGCCGCAATCGACTAGGTATTTGCATCCATCTTGCACAAGTAGGGACCCGCTCTCGACGGAGTCACGGAGCACAGTCATGTCGGCACACGATCCCTCCCATCCAGTCACGACGTACGTGAAGCATAGGTTGAAGTCCACGGCGGCCATTACGTTCTGTGCTGGATATTGTTTCCTACACCGATACGCTCCTTGCATCTCCGGATCGACATGTGCTGGGATGTATGTCCCATCTATTGCTCCAATCACTCCCTGGGTCATAAAGAGAAGATTTAGAACCATCTCCACGATTTAAACAAGTATAATGATCATCCTTACTTTGAAATACGGGTAAAACCGAGGATCTGCAGTTATCCTAGCTGCGGTGACCGGAGGAGCCAATCGTATATACTCCTGTTCCAAAGTCAGTATCTTGGATAGGACATTTCTAATATGACGGGAGATTGTCTCGGCGCTGTGCTGGAATGATTCTTGGATTGTCCTATTTGAGTGGCCATTAGCAAACGCGTAGAGGAACATGCACACCTGCTCGTCCACATCCATATACCTTGTCGGCGTCAGCCCACGCTCCGATAGTAAACGCACAAATCTCCTGAGCATAGCGGGCCTCATCCTGAAATTCTGAAATGCCCTGTCGTCGTGACCGTCTAGCATCTCCTTAATCCAATCACGACCCGTGAGTGGACGGGTGTGTAGTGGACGTGGAATTCGTCGAACACGGGAGTCCCACTCGTGTATTGCAATAACTCCTACTACAGCAGCGCACGCTATAAGGACATGTTCCTCGATATCACCGAACGGATTGTAGCCCCGTAATGCCATATCTTAGCCACGACCCCTGCCAATCTGTAATATTGTGATATACTTAAATATATAAGTTAAGAAATTCTTTGATGTATGTAACGGATAAATTCCTAGAAATGCTCTGCCTTACGAAACTAGGCTATCTAACGTCAACTACTTAACGCAGAACATCTCCTAACATCAATGTATGCAATAGAAGTTGCATTGAAATCATGATCCTGTAATATGGTGATTTATTCATTTCGCATGATCTAAGTCAGCAATAAAATTTGCTAACAGAGTATATGAAGTTTAGAAATTATGATTGATCTGGTTATGGAATCATACCGACAACACAGCCTGCAATAAAGTGTTAGTCTAACATTCGAAAAACATATAAATATAACCAACAAGCATGTAATTAAAACCTGTAATACACGTGTAATTATATCCTTCAATAAACATGTAAATATATCCTGCAATAAACATGTAAATATAACAAGCAAAAATGTAAATATAACCTGCAAGCATGTTAATATAACCTGCAAACAACATCTAAATCAAACCTGCGAACAAGTAAATATAACCTAGATTAGACATAGATTAAACATAACCTGCAAGCATGTTAATAAAACCTGCAAACAACATCTAAATAAAACCTGCGAACAAGTAAATATAACCTAGATTAGACATAGATTAAATATAACCTGCAAGTACGCAAGGAAATTGTCAAGTCTAGCAACACATGGAACATAACATACATTGTCCAACGTCCCAGAATCTAAACTAGAGTAGACATAGTCCGTAATTCCTATGAGCAATTAAAGAGCAAAGTCCATAATCAGCGCCCGATAATCCTATCAATCCAGGCGTGCAGCTTCACGGGGTCAGCCTTGACATGGTAGTATACATTTCGACCGCTGGTTGTCGCCAACTTCTCAGCAATCCTTTCAAACTCCTCACTATCTAGGTCGGGTCGCAACTTACTTATTTCCCTGCATGCGTCGTTAGCAAGTTTGTCCGGGTCCTCCCTAGCATCAGCGAACGATTTGGGGAGGCTGCTGAGGAACTTCTCCAACAAATCATGACCAGTTGTGCTCAATCCGGCCGCACTCCTTGCTTTCTTACTACATGAACGTTTCCCTGCAAGGTCTCTTTTTCGAGATGAGGGAGTTATTGTAACTGCGTCGCTTTCCTCCGCATCATCACCGGGGTCTGGCATACACTCGTCCACATTATCGTCAAAATCCAACTCCCGACGGGTCGAAGCAGTACGTGAAGTACTTCCTCCATGCCGCTCCCTTCCAGGCCGGCTCGATGTGGCGTGCGCACCGGTGGCAATGTCTTTAACCAAGAACCATTGGATCTCACCAAAGTAAAGGAATGGCTTGTTGCGGTATTTGCGGTATCTGTCTGGCACCTGCTAGTTCAGAAATAAAATATATTATAAAGGGGTGGAGATACGTCATTGATAGGTAGTTTGAAAGAAACTTGTAACTGATAACATACCTCAAACCATGCACTATCAGATGGTGGAATTGGCTTGTTGTACACACTATCCCAACCCCATCCTGATTTGTTGCGTAGATAGAGATAAGAGGAGTAGTCTTTTTTCAGGTTCTTCCAGCGATACTGCAGTTGGATCTTCGTATACCCCTTTCCCGCAACTTCATTGAACCTTTTCACGATCGAATGCCACCCCGGAAGGGTGAAGGTGCTGCCTGCCCAGGAACTCTCGTGCTCTAGCATGATGTCCACGAAAATTTTATCTAGCGCGGTATTCCAATGAGCATTTTGAGCACTTGCTGCGATGGGTGCATCAGAAGGACCGCCATCGGTCGTGCCCACGTAGTCGGACATATCTCTTCATAATGGTCAATAACATATCGGGTAAATTCATAAATAAGCATAATGCACAGGCAAATCCACTTCGCATCAAACTTGCAGCATCAATTTAATACTACAGTAATGGGGAACCCAAGCTAGATGTCAACAAGTTCCATCGTTTTCAAGCAGCCGTTTCATATCTAGCGTCTAAGTTTAAGCCCAAATCAAATTAATCAAAAATCACCATTGCAGTTATCACCCACTTGAAATCCACCAGGTTCATGTAAGACAAAGTGGGATGCACGCCCACTACCTGGCAAACTTAATTACCCAAGAACCCATCCCAAATGAAAATATCAAACACATTACCATAGGCCAATGAAACACCACTATACTGTGTCACCGAAATCATAATTCAAAGACGGTGGAATGAACATTCACAGACACTGAAACACCACTACATTGTTGAGGGCTCCAACAGAGAGTTTCGAATGTGGGCTTGGACATGATCACCAAAAATCTTATGTAAAGAAACACCAGTTGAAGGTACCCTTCTTTTTCAACTTGAAATGAGCATCCCTTGCAGTTGAAGACTAAACTCCATCTTAAATGAACACTAAAATCCATCTTAAATGAACCTCCATCCTAGAATACCTTGCAGATGAAGGCCAAACTCCAGGTCAATTGAGCACCCAAAATCCAAACTAACACCAAAGTCCAAATGGGTTAAGACAACAAGAAAAACCCAAATCCCCCAAAATAAGATATAGACGCCCCTCTCGAATGAAGATATATCACACACACACACCATGTTAACACCTCTCCTACATCCAAGCAACCAGTGCAGATAAACATATTATACAAAATGGTGATATATGTTGCTAGAGGCAGACCATCCAGTACAGAGAAACACCAAATCATATTTTCCAAGAACAGAAACACCCAAGCAACCCGTATGTACAGAGAAGAAGATTATCCAGAATGATGAGATATGGTTTTACAGATGGTGATATGGAAATGAGTAATCCTAGACCCTATTAAAGCATATATTATCCTACATCCAAGCAGCCAGTGCAGATGAAGATATTATCTAACCACGCAGTAGGGAGAAACACCCAATCATATTATCCAAGATCAGAAACACCCAAGCAACCCGTATGTACAGGGAAGAAGATTATCCAGAATGATGAGATATGGTTTTACAGAAGCTGCTATGAAATTAGTAATCATAGACCCTATTAAAGCATATATAATCCAAACTGACAGCATGATTGGATGAAAATTAGTTTATTTATCAACCGAAGTGACTGTAGAAAGTAGCAAAATGTTTGAATCGATCATTAACACCCAAAGCCTTCTAATTCTTATCTTAAAACCTAATGGACAACATGAGCTTCCTCCAGACCCGATGACATCTACCCGAAGACAACAAATACCCACAAGCAAGAAGTAGAAATTGGGTGAGTTCCACAAAGTCGATAGAGGATTGAATCGGGCAAAAACACCCAAACCAACAGAACTCACAATCATATGGAAGTGGAACTAGATCGCAAAAACACCCAAATCCAGTATATTCTTTGATCGCATACATGGAATTGAAGGCTGATCGACCAAGACGAAGATCCAAACACCCAACTTCAGTCCATTTAACTTAGAATGCGTGACAAGAATAAACATTAACCATTGTAAGGCATGTTGACATACCTTCCTAACAGTAACGCCAGGCAACGCGTAATGCCACCCAACTTCTCTGCTCCGAGGAAGACTCCGGCTGAGGCGAGTGCGTGGATGGCAACGACGACGGTCGCGGCCAATTTATAGGGGTAGATCTCGTCTTTTACCCTCAGTGCCCTTCTTCCCCCTCTCAATGGATTTGGAGAAATCGGTGGAGCTGACGACTCGCACGACTGCGCGTGATGGCTAGACATCACTCCCTGTTGCCGATGGAGGTGGACATGGCCGAACCCTACTCTTCACACCCGCAGATGCTTCCTCCGAGGCGGACATAACTCTGACATCTTCCTGGCGACGCAGCCTTCACCAGGACGCCATTGACCATTGGCGTGTCCTCAAGCGGCAGCAAAGCACCGGGAATCCTGCGCAGGTGAGTGATGGCGGTGGTTGGGAGAAGGACGAAGGCAAAACGACGATGGGGACGCGGCCCAAAAACCCTCTATCGCACGCGAGACCACTGTTCACTTTTTGCGAAAAAAACCCCTACGACCTTCTCCCCAACCCAATCACCCACACCGCCTCCCGATGCCCGCAACCCCTCCACACCACTATCCAAACGCGGGTTGGGTCGACCCAACCCGCCCCACACCACTATCCAAACGGGCCCTAAAGGAAGTTGGGGAGCTCCCTCCTGCCGAATCCCCTAAAATAAGGGATGAGAAAATTTGGATAAATTACAAGAAGGTCCCTCCTCACAAGAGTTTTTACTTAAAGGGCCAAGTGAAGGTTAAGCTATGTTATATAGGCATTTTAAGTGAAGGGGTAGAACATTTGCATCCATACCCCTCAGTGGAAAGAAACTACAAACGTAACATGGAAAAGGAGCAAAATTGCGGATTTTTGCTCAACCAATCCAGATAGGATTCTCCACCGTCAGAACGAAGATCAAGCAATTCGTCAGGAGACGAATTTTTCAAGCGGAGGAGAATTGATGCAGCACAAAATTAAAATATAGGGCATGATATTTTTATCCGTTAATTTTATTTACGCTTATTCGATTGTCGTATTTTTATTTAATTAAAGAGATCGCGTGTGATCTCAATTTAGTTAGTTAGAGTCGATTAGAGATTTGAATTTATTTCAAATCAATTAGTTAGTTGGTTAGAGTTAATTAGGATAAGTAGTTTTGAATCTGAATTTTGGTTTCTATTTTTGTAATCTCATCCCTCCTATATAAAGGGATGACGGTCTATTGTTTTAAAACGGTTCAGTTAATATGAAAATTTGAGATTCATCTCATTATCTCTCTCTCTCTCTCGTTATTTCTCTCCCTCAACGTGTTCTTCACGTCTTTCATCTCCAAAATCCCCGCGTTCTCCTCTCTCTTCCTCTCCTCTCTAAATTTCTCCACCAAACAACTATTTTTCACCGTTGCAAATTTTTATTTTGCATCAGGTATGGATTGGTTCCTTTACCCTTCCAAACTTATTTACAGTAATCATAAATAATGGAAATTTGTATGATATCAAACCGACCATAGAAAATGAAAAGACGAAAATAAAGAAAACTAAAAGTAAAACAATATGTTGTAACAAATGGTAACAAGAAAGAAAATGAAGCAATCATACTCGTTTACTTGCTTTTAGCCATCTTTGGAATAAAATGCTATTAAAACTAAATTGAGATTTAAAGTCTTAACAGTCACCCACAAATGGTAATCAAACTCATTGTTTTAATATCTTATTATTAAAATTTTATATAAGAATTAATCGTGCTGGTTTCCATATAAGCTAACAAAATATTACAAGAACTAGAATAACCTAGAATATAAACAGGGCAAAAATGGTGGTCAATGACAGAACAACTATTGTATGATTTATAGCTAAAAGTTACTGTTGGAGCATAAGTTGTATGCGCCTATTGTGTTGTAGCAGGGTAAATGGATCCTGGAGGAGATCCATTTACCCCATCCGGTGTTTAGTCCCACATCGTCCAGTGGTGGGACTTGGAGGCTCTGGAGATGCTATATAAAGAGCCCCAGACCTCCTGTAACAGTTGAGAAAGTCAATAGACAAACACGCCCCGTTGAGGGCTTCTCCCGTGGTTTCATCCCGCTCCTCACGGAGTAGGGTTCCACGTTAAATCCCGATGTTCTTTATTCTTCTTTATATTTTTCCATGTTACGCTTCCGCTTCCGATTTTCTAACAGTTACTTACTTGTAGCAACAACCAACTTAGTTATGATAAACTTCGAGTGTATCAATTATCCTGAACCTTTAGCGTATCCATGTGTTCTTTTCTCGTTTGTGCTACATCTAAATCCATCTACACAACAACTTCAAAGTTATTTTCAAAGATTAATCACCACAGACAACAAAAGCATATATAAATGCATACATGTATGTGATTGCCTTGACCTTCCTATTACCTCTTGGGGCAATAGAAAATCCTTCATGGCCTACAACAAACCAACCAAGAATGACAAAATAAAGATTTTCAGAAATGCGATGCTTTTAATTAATCAAAAGAGAAATGAATAAGTGGGAAATCCACCACCGCATGCATCTATTACATTTTTTAGTCAAGCATCTATTACATTTTAGCAAAAGAATAATCTTCAATTCACTATTGATATAGAAAATAAAAGTGAAGAAAGAAAAAACACAATATAGTTTTTTGTCATCCTATAATTGAAAAGATTCGCGAAATATTAATCCATATACACACAAGCAGTAGATATAATTATATGCATAAGGATATTGTGGATATAAGTCAACAACGGGTGCTCCTCATTTCTCCAATACATAACCTGCTAATTAGAAGACATGAACAGATTAACTAAATATCATAACCATATGTCCATTTGAAATTTATAACTTCATTAATGGACATGTTCAATATTAATATGTCCACTCAATTAGGCATCATAAAGTACTTTATTGTACACAAGAGGAGCTAGTAACCAAGGATTACTTGCTGATGAAACAAGAAATTCAAACTTTATCAAAATCTCCTACTTAAATTGAATAAGATACAAATTAGATCTTCTTTGAATGAAGCAACCATGTAGTTGACCTAGGTAACTTACAAAAAGGTCAGAATGTTGATGTCGATTATTTTCCTTTACAATAGAACTGACAAATATGATCTACAAAGAAGCAAGCATAGAAAAGCCATTGTGCATCAAATGTCATTACAAGGCATCGAAAAAAGGTCAAACTATCATATTTCTTGTGAAAAATAACCCCAAATAAATTACTAAGAAACCTAAAATGAAAAGTATTAAAAACACATATATACATCCCAGAAAACTACAATAAAGATTGGTTCAAGAAAATAGATGAAATTAGATATAGAATTATGCAAATTTCAGAAAGCAAGAATGAAGGGTTCATTCTTCCAGTATACTTATATGTATAATATGTGGTCTCACATTTATACAAAATAATTTTCTTGAAATTAGATAATTATCTATATTAGTTCTCACCAAAGCTAACATTTAATTTTGCATGATGTGAAGATTGATATTCAACAACAACATTCACCATCATCGAATGTCCTTAAGGAGTATACAACCAAAAGAAATAGGTAACCAACATGTGAATGAATAAAAACAGACACGCAATATCATCAGTGAACCAAACAAATATTTCTTTGAAGTCGAAATAACCCGTCAAATTGAACAATTAACAACCTAGATAAATAAGCACTTGCGACGACAATAAATTAATCTAGGAATAACATCATGAAAAATTAGCTAGCTCAACTTACCCAGATGACCTCCGTCACTCATCAGACAAGGTGTTAGTCTCATCGCCTTTGCATCCCCTAACAAATGAAGGCGAAGCATGATGAGAGGTATGTTGCATTAGAACTAGTGTTAATAAGTTACATAAGTAATATATAATATGATGAAACGGATTAAAAACACATACATATGGAAATGATAAACTGTAGCGTACATGGATTATATATTCCATAGGGACCTTATTCATATCTGTCGCTATTCACATTATCTCATTATGGTCTTATTCTACATTCCTACTAAGTTTCAATGAACCATCGAGAGATATTATTGATTTGTGTATATTTTTTAAAGAAAACCTTGAGTATCTCTACAAACAACTCATTGAAATGCTTCCGTCATAATGATTTGATCTATGCCATGTATTGAGAAACTATAAGAAATTCCATGTCTTCAAAATATTTTAATTTTAATCTCTTTCTACCAAACACAACGTGTGTCCTAATATTGACCTAGAAAAATTATATAATAGTCAAGCCATCGTTTGACTTTTAGCAAGGAAAAAAACTGCACATTCAAGTTTTAAGGAGGCAACAATCCAAGGGAACACTACATGCGCCCCCGGTTCAGACATTTCAACAAACACAAATGGCGCACTCACTTGCCCCATCAAGGTGCCCCACAAATACCTTGTACGCATGGCCGATATGCTTGATCCATGCCATAACCATCTCCATGTACGTCTCCCTTGCCTCTGTGACCCTTTCTGATGCATTAAAGCCTTTAAATACACCATGTGGGAGACATGCATCAATGCTAGGTCCCTCCCCATCAACCTTCGATCCTGATAAATGCATCACTGCTGTGTAGGTGTACAATGTCAAGGCGCATCCGCATGTATCCATCATGAAGAGGACAGACTCCATTGAGGTGATGTGATCGGCCTCGTCGTGGAGGTCGAGCATGGTGGCAGAGGCCTCGCCGACGAGTTTCAGTGGATAATGGTGATGGAGGTTGAGGAGATGGGAGGAAAATGATGTGGATCTAGTGGGAGAGGACAACATGGGGTATAAGAGGAGAGGGATTGGCAATGGCGATTCGTGATAAGGGTTTTGAAGATACGAAAGTTAGGGTTTGGATGGATCGCATCACCACTATCGCCAGAAGCACCTTGGGTTGGACTTTTAGGCCCGTTAAAGTAATTTAACTTGCTGCAGAATAGAGACAAAAATATGCATTTATATTCGTTGTTATTTTAGTTATCTTAGCGGCGTTATATTTGTCCTAATATAAAGTTCACAACAATTCATAATAATCGTCGCTATCTCTACACAAACAATGACGGATATCATTAATCGTCATCATATAAAAGTCTAGTGACGATTATTACTAATCGTCGTTATCTAATCGTCACCTTAGATGCTTTTTGTTGTAGTGATTGTTATTAGTTATTATTATAGTTGCTGTAAAACCACTATATGAATTATGTGTATATATGTACGTAATATGATGATCTGTATAAGAAACGAATTACATGAAAGTAAACATATAATATAATTTAACAAACACAAAAAAACATTTCCTTAATTACATGCATATATAGAAGCCTTGTCTAATGAATACGTTACAACCCTTTCCCTGTTAGACTACAACTTACTTCTGTATTGTTTCTTTACTTTTGTCTTACCAATTTAAGCCAACAATATATCGAACAAAAGCTGCCATCTCGGGAGTCTTCACTGATGCGTAATTATGGTATGACTGTTGTGGAGCATGCTTCACCACATTTCGTTGTAAAGATGACCCATTTTGCTACATGAACTGCTAGATGAGAAATCAAAACTGTGTGCCTATGTATATATGCTAAAAACTCTATATTTACTAACTCCTTTAAATACAACTAAAGCACTTTATGCGTTCAGAATAAAATTGAAGGTTGCAACGTTAGATGATTATGGAGAAATTTATATAACAACTTTTGGCGACGTGGCAGAAATCATTTTCGAAATAAAAATATCTGACCTCATTCAGTTGCTTCAACAAGTATCAAATAGTTCTTTTCATTCAAACTAACTTCCAATGCATCAGAGGCACTTGATACTTTGATTGCCCGACGATTATGGAAGGAATATATCCTTAACATAAGATTAACTCAAAAAAATCACCGTTACGTGAATCAAAGAGATTTCACAGCAACCTCAGTTCATGTTGTAGAAAACCCACATTTACTTCAAGAAGGGCCATCAACATCCTCCTGATCATGTAGTTCTATCGCCTTTTCGTAAGTACCTTCATAAGATATATCACTTACAATGTGATTTTATTCCTTTTCATATTCCATGTCTTTCTTAGAACAAAATTTTCTTAAAAAATTAATACATATACTTATGTATTTATATTATTATTATTTAAATTAATTAAACTGTTCTCATAAAGAATTGCCCAAATTTCGCTTCTTACGTGCATATGTTAAAATTATCTACCTAATCTGCTATTATTTCAAATCTTTAATATTTGTCATATTTTTTTGCAAACTACAAATCTAATAACCTCAGCATATACACAGACACATACACTTAACAATGACCTTTTGCATTCATATGCAGGAATGTACACCGTTGAAGAAGGTGACGTTTTGATGATAATCATCGTCTCTGACCAATAGACATTGCAGAACTGAAAAAACTTCCATACTACAAAAGACGATGTTTTTTGTTTGTATATATTCTTTTTGAGATGTATGGACATGTCTATTATGCATATATATATATATATATATATCAAGTTATGATAATATATAACAACTATCTTATAAGATTTCCCAGATTTTTTTCCCGTATTTTTATTGATATTACTATTGACATCTTTGTCTTACATCTTGCTCTCACATCTGCTTCAGTACAAATATAACTGATAAAATCTCTCCCGTGCAGAGCACGGGATTACCCACTAGTGTATATATGTGCAGCGGGTGTATAATACATGTGTAATTATGTACACATGTAAGATGATTGTGTATATATATCCATGCGAGTGTATTAATATGTAGTATGCATATGTACTTGTGCATGTGCATGCATTTAATATAACATCCATAATACTATTAAATCCATCTGCCTAATTACTCATATCCAATTAAGCACAAGCGAGTGCAACTCGCTTGGCAGAGTCGGATAGAAGCTGGCTTGTAAACCATCTTAACCAATTAAATTCATAATCCTTCTCGATCTATTTATGCTAAATGATCGAATCAACTAGAGGATTAACCAAAACTAAAACTGAAATGAACGATGTATGTACTCGACAATTGAAACTTAATCGAGCTAATTATTGTGGCCAAAATTGCTTGACACAACCCATTACACATAGGTCAAATGATTCAAAAGAGAAGATGAAAAGGTGTAAAGAAGGAAAGGGCCCTTCTCAAGTTTGTTCAAAACAGACAAGTAGATATATGATCCAAGTTGTTATTCTCTCAATAAAGTCGCTTACAAGACTTCTTATTAGAACATTAAGGAGTTCTTCCTCCAAAGATTCGTGTTATATTTTATGTCAAGGGTTCTATTTAAACCCCATTGTCTATTAACGATATTAAATTAGTTTTGAATTCATAGATTTTTGGTTTAGAATCAAGCATAAGCTACGAATAGTGAAGGAAACGTGGCATAATAAGTAGCCATGCTGATTTAATTGTACCTCTACTTGGTAGATTTTCACATTGTTAAAAGCATAATGTGTTAAATGGTTTTTCGAAGTTGGTACGTTACTTTTTTGTTATAATTCGTCAGCTAAAATGAAACGCCAACTAAAACGATGTTTTTGTAGGGGTTTAATTGCAAGAATTAGATAGTCAAGAATACATTGTGCGCAACCTAAAAATCTCGCAACGAGGAGTCGATTTCTTAATGCATTTTTTTTAAATACAAGCTTTTTAGTTTATTTTTGCACAAGAGAATGAACATTTGAGAAAACTTAACTCGAGATGAATATTGAATTTCTCAACACATAGCAATATGTAAGTGGGGATTTTTAGGAGATTTGTCAGAAACACTGTATGTTATGACTTTTTTAACAAGTTTTGATGCAACAAGCAAGATGAATGCAAAGTAAAAAAACCACGGATACAAATCAACTAAACCAATAAGCGGGTAATTTTCCTTAACAGAAGATTCAACAACCACTTTTTTTATAATTCTTATACTTTGGAGTTTATTTGTTATTTATTACTGGAAATTTGCAAGAAAAAAGGTGAAAGACATTTATTAAATTTTATATGTAAATAAATGAGCATCAAAAAGTTGTAAATGATTCAAAGAGTCTATAATTTTGAACAAACTTTTCACTTCCACACAAATCAGAATACTGTAAAAAATAGTCCAAGATGTAAAGCACCTCAATGACATATAGCGAGATCTTTTCAAATTATAATCACGAGGGTGCAAATTGCTAGGATTTTTTTCAAGCTAACAATACAATGTGCATATTCAATACATGACAACACCTGCAAATATTTTTTAGAAGTCAAGAAAAAAAAGAAAGTGGAAACTGAATGAAATGACTATGGTTGCAACTACATAGATGGTGCTTGTGGATGCCACTCACAATGGTGCAACGCCTTCACGACTACTAGCGATTAACGAGCGAAGAGCAGGTGTCGCAGGTGGTTGCAGCGAGATGAGTGTTGTTGTGTATGAAAAGTCGGGTCTTGCGAGGGCTTAATGTGGTATACATAAGACGAGACCTACACCGTCACCGAGGCGACCACTCACGAAACTTGAACTTGTTCAACAATTAACACACACAGACAATAAATAAAGAAATCAAAATGAGGGGTAACAAATTATTATAATGTCGAACACAAGGAGCAAATGGAATAAACAACAAAAACTATCAAAGGCAATGTTTGTTTTGGTGTTTTTATAAATATTTTCATTTTTGTGGGTTTTTAGTATTTATTTTTCATGGAATTTTTTATTTTGTAAATTTTATTTGTTTTTAATTGTATACTTTTTATTTTCTTTATTTAGATTTTCATATTTTCAATCTTTTTTAATAAAAAGATGTAATAATCATATATATGGAGATAATAGATATATACATGTATATAAAAATAGAGAAAATTGGAAAAATACCTTAGGCATGGTCTTTTTCTAGGGATATTAAAAATATATTTTATTATTTTTGATAATTATATTAATATCAATAATAATATACGTATATATAGCTATATAAATGGATGTAACCTTTTTGTAACTATAAAATAACTATATACACTTTTTAAAAAGAAAAAATACTTTTGGTCATCTATAATTTTCTCTATTTTTGATATTTTCTCAGATTTTTTTACTATTTTGTATTTTTAATTAAATAAAAATAGGAAATCAGTTAATTGAATTAATAGACTGAATTGTTTTTGATTTCAAAAACAGCTAAGTAGCTAAAATAATCCAAAACTATTTCTTTTATATAGAAAATGAAAGAAATAAAATTCAAAAATAAAAAGCATAATTTTCAATTTGTAATGATCTTTTATAAATTTTATAGGATTGGAGAGATTTTGTTATTTTTTATATCACATTTGGATTTTTGGTCTATATGTGCAAAATACTATAATAGATAATCCCTATTTTATAGAATTTTTCAATTTTTTATGGATTTTTTATTGCAAACGGGGAATAAATACATTGTTTTGAATTTTTAAATATAGGAAAATAATTTTAGGTTCCCTACATAAAATATAGGTGGTAAAATATGTTATAAGACACTTTTATTAAATTTCCTGTAAATTTTAAATTTAAGATGGTATTTTTGATGCAAAGAATAAACAAAGTAAAAATACAATACTAACAGGGATTGAAATACAAATAAAAATAATAAAAAGACTGTTGGAAAAAATACAAAGCCTAGGGGCCTCAATTAATTTCACCATAAATATTTAATTCATTTCATGCTAGCCGCGGTATAAATGCAATTTATGGAACATGTCAGGACATACATGTAAATTTTTCAAAATGTTTTGAACCGAATGAAGTTACTGGACTAAATAATAACACACAAGTGTAGGGGGTCCCTGCAAAAATCTATACACCTCATGTGTATGTACCCGTGAGGTGACGTGGGACCAAACTGTAATTAAAATAAGTACGGGGGTCTACTTGCAAACTAACCAAAAAATTTTACATTACAAGCGAAAGTTTATGGACTAAAGATAAAACATAAAAGAGCAGGGGTATAGGGAAAAATTACCCACTAAAGTTGTTAGCGGATGACCAGATGCGATCCACTTGCCACGTATCACACTCCAAAACGAAATATGATGGTTCACACTGGATGTCCCAGATTAGATATGGATAGCTGATCTGATGGTTGAGGAAGCACGCATCCAACGACATCGGGATGTTCTGGAGCAGGCGCTTAATCTGACGGTCGAGAAGCTCAGAGGAAGAACATGGAAGAACTCCTGAGGTTGCGATCTTCAATTCGTTCTCCCAAGCAATCTCGGTGATCTTGGGCTTGACAATAAGTTTGGGAAGCTCACTGGAGGTATCCTGGAGCTGCTAGAGGTGTCAGATCGGTCCAAGAACAGCCGGAGGGGTTCCTGGAGGTTGGAGAAGCTTCGGGGGTCCAAGTGCTTTGACGGAACCAAAATTTGACCCATGAGGGGTCTTGGGGTCTCCAAAACCTACATGGAAGCTTAACACATACATGGGTTCTGGGGGTTCGAAGAGGGTGAAAAGGAGCGAGGCGAAGTGGGGCGATGATCTCTGGCGGAATGTGGAGGAGGGAGATCGTATCTCTTGATCCAGCAAATATCAAGGTGAGTGGAAGTGCCTGGGGTGTTCAGAACTGGAGGGGAACGAGATGAGGATGTCAGGTGGGTCGAGATACAGTCGGAGAATCGTGGGACAATGTCCGGTGGAGAGGCTCCGACGAACTTCGGTTCGATAATTTTATGGAATAAAATGTGAAATCAAGATAAATTAAATCCTAAACTAGACACATATCATGCTAAGAATAAAATATCTAAAGAAACCAGGGCTCAACATGTGAATGAGGGAGCCAAGGTGGAGCTCCGCTAGGCTACTCCGACAATGCTCGGATCTCCTCCTCTGAGCTTCTTCCTCCACACCAAACGCTTGGGCGAAGCAGCTGATGTCACTACCAACCTCGGGGATCAGGAAGATCGGGTATTTCGAAGCTGAAGTGAGATCAAAAACTCAAAATGGGCAGGGAGGTGTATATGTACAATGACTCTTTGACTCGGGACAAACACCTGATTTAATGATCCTAAGATCAAGGAATCATGTGGCGTGAAAGTGCATTCACAGAGGGTCAAAAGTCAAGAAGGATCAAGCTGAGATGGTGCAAGGAAAATCAGGGAAAATTCAAGAAAATCAGGCGGTCAACGAGGCTACAGGACCTGGGGATACAGGAGGCTTTGTTGACCGGCGGATCAACAGACGCTGCAACCTGATCGGGCTGCGTAGGCCGCTACAAGACAAACCAGAAATTAAATTCAAAAAGAAATCAAAATAAAATAGTAAATGATTTGTTTTTTTATTAAAACATAAAAATTCTTTATTATTTATGTACTATGTTAATCTGATTTTATTTATTGTTACGATTTATTTTTTATATGTTACTTTGCATATGTACATTTATATGTATATTTACCTATGTATAACATATTTTATTTTATTTTGGATTTTGGATTTTATTATCATATATAATTTATGAATTTTCAACTTATTTAAATACATATAAGTATATTTTTATTGTATTTTTTGAGTTGAAGTGCACACTTAATTAAGTATATGTATTGATTATATAGGTATAAGTAAGTATATTTCATTTATGTACTATAGCATACATATTTATTTTAAGGCGTTCTTAATGGTTTTATCTTATTTTGCTTATGTACATATGTTATAAATATTATTTACAAAGATATAAAAATATAAAACCATGAGAAATATAAAGAATAGATAAAATGAATTTTTCGATTCAGGTATAATGTACAATAGTTGTCCAAAATATAATTGTTGCATCTTAACTCTCAATTGAATGAAACCATCTTCGTTAAATAGCTAATTAAAAGTTATATATAGTTAATGTGATTTTGGAGAATTTTGAGTTCGTACGGAGAAGATACGGGTCTGTGAATTTGGAATTTGGATTTTTATTCTGAGTGTGTGAAGCACATTGTGCATTAATTTTGCATGAAATCAATTTTGTATTTTTCTATTCATTTTTATCTACGACTTTCATGTACGCAATATATTGATTTGAGATAAGAATAAAGAATAAAATAGATCCCAAAATGGACTTTATTAATGAATTTGAAATTATGGTTCTATTGTGTTTATTGGTCGTTAAATACATTATTTTATATAATATTTACATTGCAAATAATGATTGTTATTTTATTCAAAATAATGATATATACATGCATTTAGTTGAGGTTTAAAGGCCAAAATGAAAGAATAATCACTATAAGAAAAAGACGATTTGGCGAGCACATAAAGGGATGATTGGGCGAGCACATGTCCTCGTCACCTATGGGCAAGCACATGTGCTCGCCTACTGATGAACGTCAAATTCGCCTCTATAAGAATGTGGAATTATGTTGTAGTATAGGAGGCGAATTTGGTTCAGCAAAAACCATGATCTTTGAATGTCGTGGGCTGTTTTTACTTGGCAAGTTTACCAAGGTCGAACACAGGGACACGATTGCCTAAAGTGTTTATTAAATTTTGATTCATGAAGCTCAATGTGATTTAATTCCAATTTCAGGACCTCATGATGCACTATGTTATTTACAAAGCGATGCCATGTTGTATGCATTTTTTAGATATTTTTATGCAAGTTAAGGAGATGATGCATGAACAAATATGCGAGAGAACATGTATGCTGAAAATAAGAACACAATTATACCCTAAAAATAATGAGCAATATGATAAAAATGAAATTAGAGGCAATTTAATCCATCATTGAAAAGCGGTCATCACATCACAGCAAGGCAAGAAGAGCAGGTCTCAATTAACACACAAAAAATCACTTTAATTAAAATAGAGGCAAATGAGATAAATAAGCATGCTAAAATGTAGAGGACAAAACAAGGATCAAAACGACACTAAAATCATGTAATTTGGACCTACGATGCTCTAGTTATGCTAAAAACAGTGCAAGGGCATAATTGTAATAAAAATGCAATAAAATAAAGGGATAAATATTGCATTTAGGTCCCTGGAGGGACCTAAATGCAAATAGCAAAAATCGCCTAGGCCCAGTTGCAATTCCACCATTTGCGCGCAGGGGCATATTTGCAATTTCAGAAAACCTGGAGGGCGTCCCTGTAAATACCCCAGGCACGCACGTGAGGCACGTGCCTGGGGACCAAAGTGTAAATATAAATTCTTTCGGGGTCTTTCTTGCAAATTACCCAGGCCTCACGTGCGATGCACGTGAGGGCCCAGGCTCGGGAGCAGGCCTCAGCTTCGGGCCACGTGGACTCAACAAGAGGCTCGGGTCGAGGCTCGGTGGGACCCGAGCCTGTAGCTTCGTTTGGAGGTCTGGACCGCCACGTGTCAGCATCTGAACCGTCCGATCCAGATGATCGGACGGTAACTGTTCTTCGTTCTCCGCCGCGGGCCACCGGAGAAGGCGGGGCTCTGGTGGCCTGCCCTTGGCTCCGCCGCGCCTTACGAGGCCTTCTAATCATCGAGGAGGCATGCTGGAGGTTTGGCGGAGGAGCTGGCTATGCTGCGATGCGCCGGAGTTGACTGAAGCTATTCGGCGAAGTAAGGTCATTGGAGGAGGAGCTACCGGCGAGGTGGCTTGAACTCCGATCATTGACAATATATTGACCTGCAGGTGTTAGTTTATAGCCGAAGCGTGCGAGTGAGTGAGTGAGAGTGGAGTGGGGGTGAGTGGGAGCCGAGCGGAGGTGAAGAAGGTGGCGGCTCTGGAGCTCCTTCTCCGGCAAGATGGAGCAGGAGATGGGTCGAGCGAGGGAGATCCTGGAGGAGGGGAAGAAGGTCGGCGAGGTTGCTGGTGGCATGGCGAAGATGGTGAGTCGATCAGACGAGGGTGGCAGTGGCTGAGAGGGGCGTAATAATTCGGAGAAAATTAAAGAAAAGCAAAGATAAAAATCTCCTCGCCGGAGCGAGGAGTTGGCGGGGGAATCGGCCTGGGATTGAGCTCCGATGAGCTCAGGGGTCCTCGCACAATGGGTTCGGCCGATCCCCGGTGCTCAGTGGTGGCCAGAGCCACCAGGACACGGTGATGCTTCGTCGTGGGTCGACACCGAACCAGCCCCGTCGTCACCTCGACATTCCGACCCTCCGCTGTCACCGGAGGGGCGGAGGAGGCTAGGGGAAGGTCCAAGAATGGTGGACGAGGCTCACAGGTGGCGGAGGTGGCGGTTTATAGAAGGCAGAGGTCGGAGGTTATGAGATGAGGGGACGGTTTCAACGGAGGTTTTCAGGGCGACGGAGTAATGGCGAGGGAAATTGCAGTAGGCGCGAGGATGGCGGAGGGTAGGGCAACGTGGAGGTGGCGTTACGAGCAGGGGAAGGTGGTCTGGTCGTCGGGTAAAAAAGGAAGGGGGCAGAGAGACTGCTGGATGAAACGACTGTGGGCGAGGGGGTTACGAGGTAGAAGACGATGGAGGGTCGTTGGATCTAACGATCCAACGGCTGTGGTTGGAGCGCTTGTGGACGGATCAGATTAGGAGATGGGGGGAATCCAATGGTGAGGGATAGATAGGCGATGTGGCAAGTTGATAGGCGTTAGATGGAGAGGTGATCTGAAGGCTACGATGAAGGGATGACGTGGCGCGAGCTCGGTCATGGGATAGGAAGAAGATCGGACGGCTTAGGAATAGGCGCTAATGGGTGGTCCGGATTAGATCTGGAGTTAGGATCAGAGGGCTGGGAGCGAGGCGAGAATTGATGGTCGAGATTAAGGTCGGGCGGAGTTGATCCAACGGCCCAGAAGGGGCGCCAGGTGGCGTGAGATGAAGTGGGCCATGTGGCGGCTCCAGAGAGCGCCACGTGGCCCAATGAGAAAATTCAGAAATTAATTACAAAGAAAAATTGAAAAGAAATAGTTAAAGACCGAATTTGGAAAAAGTCAAAACATGAAAGTTGCTCGTCTCGATGAGATCTACAACTTTCATGTTGGTCAAAAAGTCAAAATAGGTCATCTGTACAAAAGCTATTTTTGAGGGTATTTTCAAGGGGATAAAAACACCAAGTTTGTGGTTTTGAGATTTTTTTGTATTTTTTATCTTTTTAAGGATCAGTGATTTATAGACAATTATTCTACCTAATTTTTAGGAGTTTTTGAGAGTAAAATAATTACAAGAAATTAAAAGGGAATTAAAAGCAATATTTTAATGGTAAAATATATACAATATACTACAAGATAAAAACAAAGAATTGATGGTGATTTTTATTGAATTGTTTAGGCCATGGGTTTAATAGTGAGTTTTTAGCATGATGAATACGAGATTCATCACCTACCTCGCCCAGTTGAATTTCATACGTGGATTTAAGTAGTGCGGGAAAATTTGGGGGTGAGCACATTGGCGAGCACTTTGGAGAGCACATGTGCTCGCCCACTTTCTCGCCCAATTGAATTTCATGCGCTACTTTAAGTGGTGCGGGAAAATTTGATGGCGAGCACATTAGAAAGCACTTTGGAGAGCACATGTGCTCGCCTATGTCTGCTAAACAGAACACTATTAGCCTTCCCTTTCATTCATTCTTAATGAAATCAACCCTAAAAACTCTCCTCTAGCGATCTTTGAGCAGCGTCCCTTGCCTCCATCGACCATCATTTTCTGCTCCATGCACTCCTTCTTCCATCATGTATTTGGAGTACTCCTCTCTTGCTTATTTTGATTTTAGTTACATAATATGAATATATTCATTGTTTTAGGATGTACATTTTTTTAGAACACCATACATTGTTATTAGAATTTATTACTTGTTGATTGTATGCCAATGATTAGGTTGATATTTGATAGATGTTAGAATTGATTTTATTAGGCTACTCTATGTGCAAATCAATACGTATGCAAGGTGTATGATGAAATGCCTAAAGCACTGCCACTAGAAATTACATTGTTGTTTGAATTCGTGAACTTGTAGATTGGATAGTATACCATTAGTTTGCCTTAGATTAGATGTTAGAATGGATTTTGTTAAGTTATTCTATATGCAAATCAAGTTGTTTGCAAGGTGTATGATGAAATGCCAATGACAAATTTGAGAAATTACATTGTATTATGTGATATGATAACTTATATGTATGACTAAATGTCTATATTTTCTTACTTTTTTTGCGATTATATAATAACATCTTAACTTTATATGTAATTTTGGGATTTAAGTATGTGTGTCGGTGGGTATGTGTTAGTATATATGTGTATGTGCGTGTGTTCGTATGCATAGAGAGAGTGCGTGGGTGTATGTGTGTGTATTAGAGAATGTAAAGTGTATTAGTGTAGTGTTGTTTTTTGTAATATTTGTTTGTCTTTTAATTATGTATGTGTGAGTATGAGAGAGAGTGGGGGAGAGAGATTTTTTATGTGAATTGTGTGTGTATGTGTGTTATGTGTATGTCTTAAGGAGTGCATTACTGTAATGTGTGTTAGAGACAATGTGCATGTATGTTAGAGTATGTGTTAGAGTGTATTTGTATAACGGGTGTGTAATAGAGTTTACGCCTGTGTCTATTAATATTAGGATAGAGATTAATCCTTTATACTTGAATGCAGGCTTACAAACACAATGTAGACTCGTTTTCCATACGTGAAATCCCCATGTCGTTAGGTATGCTCAATTAAATATTGGCCTCCTACTTCTATCCATGTATATTCAAAGTTTTAAAATTTAAATTAAAATTTATGGTTAAGTGATTAGGCAAAAGTTAGGATCTATATAAATATGATGATATAATTTGAAGAATTGTTTACGATAAGATGTTCAGGTTAGTGCATGTGATGAGTTTTTTATTGTTTACAAGGTGATTTATTGAAGATGCACTTCACTAATCAGACGAGGTTAATGCATGTGATGGGTTATTTCAATTATTATCATTCATACTTTATCTTTATGTATTTACATTCATGATTTTGCAAAATGATTTATTGAGTACTTTCATGTTCAGAGGTGTTACTCTTTTTATTGTTGAAATAATATTTACTTTCAATTTATTCATAATTACGTGATTTTCAGGTCCTTACAGATGAACATAATCACGAGTATAAACATGATTGTTTGTTAAAGAGTATAAATATGATTGTGAGGATGCACATATATTATCTTATTTGTTCATAATTTGGATATAGCAGGAGGAAGCTCCAAGTGGGTAACACTTTATTTTCTTGTAAAAGCATCTCGATCTTTAGTTTTTTAATTATTTCTATAGAGATTATTTCTTTGTAATTAAATGCATGCTTACACACTAAATGTATACTCATGTTGCAAACAACAAACTCTTGTGTCATTAGGTATTGTAAGTTAAATATTATCCTCCTACTTTTATCCATATTCATTCAAGTTTCAAACTTTAATTAAATTTTGTTGTGAAGTGATTTAGGTATATGTTAGGATCCACGTAAAATATGATAGAATCTAATTTTAAGTGTTGATTACGGTAAGAGATCATTTACATGTTTTTATTTGTGAATATATGATCTAGATGCCTTTCAAACTTTCAAACTATACGAATATGTATTATTTCCTCATAAGTTTGTATTATAAAAGAATATATTACACATCGAAAAAGATGAGAAGGAGGAGGAAAAAGAGAATGGCATGCCATATCATCGATAACGATGAGATGATTGATCAATAAGAGAAAAGGAAAAAGTAAAATAGTAAGTGATCTATTTTTATTCGTAGCTCTATCATCTTTATCTTTTTATTATTTTTTTAATAAAAATTAGAAGTATTTAATATAAAGATATATGTGTGTGATGCCTCTATTCCATATGCTATAATGGTTACATCAACAAATATTGCAAAAGAGGATACATGCACGTTGAAACTTCAAACTATTAATTTAATTTTATTGTGAATCGATTAGGTACATTGTATGATCTATTTAAAATATGACAGGAAGAAGATAAGGAGGATGCACTTTACTAAGTAGACAAGGTTAGTGCATGCGATACTTTTCTCTATTGTATCATCATTCATACTTTGTCTTCATGTATTACTTTCATGACGTGCAAGATGATTAATTAAGTACCTACATGTTTGGATGTGTATTTTTTTATTGTTAAAAAGTATATTCACTTCCAGTTTCTTCAGAATTATAGGGATTCAGATTCATATAAATGAACATGATCGTGAGTATGAACGTGATTATGAGGATGCAGAAGGCCAACCTTGATATGATCCGGGATGCTTAATTGAATTTTATAATCATTTTTTGGTACATGTATATTCAAGTTTCAAACTAATCATTTAATTTTATTTTGAGTATACTAAATATAAGGTATGATTTGCATAAAATATGATAGGAAGAAGATAAGGAGGATGCACGTCACAAAGTAGATGAAGTTAGTACATGTGTGTCTATGTACGTGCTAGAGTGTTAGCATGTGTATACTAGTGTATGTATGTGTCTATGTATTACATTGTGTTAGTGTGTTCTATAATTTGTTTGTTTTATATTGTGAAAGAGAGGATGTGTTTTATGTGTGTATTTTTCTTAGGTTCATGTGCGTTTGAGTGTGCTTATGTTTATGCTAGTGCATGTGCGTATGTGTGTGTGGATGTAGGTGCGTGAATGCAGTGTTAGTATGGTGTTATCTTGTTACTGTGTATATTTGTGCACCATAGTAAGCGTGTGGATATGTATATCTTATGCATGAGTGTGTGTATTCAATGAAGACGGGATCTCAAACATGGTATTTAATAGAAGGAAAGAACTCCAACTTAACATTTAATATGCTTGCATATGATAATAATAGATGGCATGTGTTCTACGGCACTCTCAAACCTCGTAGAACGTATATATTTTTTTTCTGATTCTTCAGAGTTGGCGAGCACAAGTCCTAGCTAAGTTCTAGCTAAGACATAACTTGAAGAGCACTTGGCTAGCACTTTTTCCCAGGACATGTGCTCACCCATTCAGTTGGCGAGCTCTTAGAGAGCACATGTGCTCGCCAATATATGCTAGCGAGTGGAGTAATAACTAGCACAATGTTATCTAGCGCATGTGCTCGTCAAGTAGTTTGCGAGCACTTAGAGAGCACTTGGAGAGCACTTAGAAAGGGCATTTGTGCTAGCCAAATGCACTTTATTGTAGTGAATGGTGATGAAATGGAGATTCATTAGTGTCTCACATGGGAAGATGTGCCCCGCCAAAATGGTACACATATCTTGGTCGAATGACGAGTGGAGCTTCGTGAGAATCACATGATAATGAGATAATAAGGTGATGACGAATATGATGTAGCAGGTCATGCAATTTTCTAACTCGCAAGCTTGTCCCGAAGACGACGAGTGCATGATGTTCCTCGGAGGACGACATAGAAATTAAGAGCTTCTCGTAATGCTTAATTCGATCGGTATCCTCCTACACACAATAGTTCCAGAGTTCCACTCTTCAAGGATGGGAGACCTATAACTTCTTCCCTTGCAAAGTATGTGTAACCATGCAATTACTAAAGGGTTTAGCGTTTAAGAATGGGAAAATGTATGATTCCCCTTGAAATGCTCTTTATAGCTATAGTAGGTGAGGAATATCTCCAGGGGGCATGGCATGATGCCCCATGATCTGGGTTACACGTTTATCCAATCATTCGCAGGTTTAATTCACAATAGTTTGCATCGAATACGAAAATGTATTAAAAACATTCGTGAATTGAATGACATTCAAAACAATATAAAAAATCGCTTATAATCACATGTCACTATAGGAAGCAATGTATTCCACAAGGTAAACATTTCCAACAAATGTTTAGAACAAACATCAAGTCCCACATAGCATAACATGTATATAAAAAAAAGAACTAGGTGTTTAATACATGTATCTCAAAAGATGTGTAGAAGAGAGAGCAAACGCAATAAAAAGACAACTATATAAATGCTATCATGTATACCATCAAAAGAAGCCTTTGCCTATCACAAGAACTAAGCACCTGGCCAACAAAGCTACTCAGTTGCTGGCCTTCTCTAGCACCCATGTTAGGGACAAGGAGACGTCAACAATTGTTGAGTATAAGCATTTCATATAAAAATTTAAACAGCGATTTTAAGTGGATACAATAAAAGAAAGCAAGTAGATGGGCAATCATAACATACATAGAATTAACTGCTTGCATGAGAATAAGGTTATCTAACAATACATGACTCTAAGACTTGTCCGAGTTCTAACATCATTGTTAACCGTGCAACACACTAACCCTCTCTCTCTCACACACACACACAACACTTCAATGCCCAACACTTTCTGTTATTGATTCACAACCACAAGGATGCACTTGATTACAAATTAAATTCACATTCCAATGAGAAAACTAGTGTTAATAATAACCTTTGCGGGCAGCACGATGGTAATTCTCCAAATTACAATAATAGAATGGAATCTAATATAACTGTCACCACACCAATGCCTCTTCTTGAATAAGGTCATAATGTGAATATGTGGATACGCCATGCATGTACATCAAACATGATTTGTGCAGAGATCAACAACGCAAGTGAACTACTGGTTTTGTTTATAGCAGAACACCCCAACCATGGAGCTTTGCATATAATTAACATCATGTTGATCCAATTCTTCTCAGTGTGGTTGATCAATATGCAGCATATAAAGAGATTTCAATGAAAGCTGATATAATTAAGCCCATACCCTTGAGTTTTCTCCAACCATAACAAGGAAGAAAATGCCAATCAAACAGAGAATAAAAATCTTATCAGACTGATGGAAATAGTATGAAGAAATCAGAGAAACAGAAAACACAAGAAGAAAGCAATGATATTACTTGAAAACAAATATCAAAAGATACGAGAGCTTTCAATATCTTAATATGTGTGTGTATGATGTTTATCATGTGAGAGACAAAAATTGTGACAGAATGAGAGATGATTCTGGACCACTAGATTATGTCATCTCTCTCCCCATTGATTGCATGAGTATAAAAGCATAATCTAGTGGTCCAGATTCACTGTTCTCATGCTCTCGTAGTTTTTGGCTCTCACATGATCAACCCTATATATAGAGAGAGGGGTGATCCTTTGAGAGTCAAAAACTGTGAGCAATGATTATAGACCACTAGATTTTGTCATCGCTCTCCTCGTTGATTGTAGGAGGAGAGAGAATAGCAGAATCTAGTGGTCTAGATTAACCGCTCTCATGCTCTCACAGTTTTCTGCTCTCATCGGATCAATCCTTATATATATACGGTTGATTCTGTGAGAGCCAAAATCTGTGAGAGCATGAAAACAATGATTCTAGACCACTAAATTTTGACGTCTCTCTCCTAATTGATTGCAGGAGGAGAGAGAAGAACAAAATCTAATAGTCCAGATTCACTGCTCTCATGCTCTCATAGCTTTTAGTTCTCACAGGATCAACCCCCCCCTCTCCCTCCCCCCCCCCCCCTCTCTCTCTCTATATATATATATATATAGGGAAAATGAGGCTGCTCCCTAGGGGCAGCTAACGTGGCTGCCCCCACTACATTTTTCGCAATTTTTTTTATTTTTTTGGGAAAATATCACCATGTATATTCATCCATATATCCCTCCTATATGCCATTCGAATTTCTCAGAAACAGAGACTCCTACGGCCTCCATCCATACATCATTTTTTTAACGGTCGCAAGATTTTTTAAATCAACCATGTCTGGATGGAGTCTGTAGGAATCTCTGTTTCTGACGAAATTTGAATGGCATATAGGAGGATATAGGGATGAATATACACAACGATATTTTTCAAAAAAATAAAAAAATGCCAAAAAAAATAGGGCGGGGCAGTCCCATCAACCCATATGTATATATATATATGGGAAAAGGGAGTATGCACCGGCGGGTGCAGCTAACTAGCTACACCCGACCATTTTTCTTGTTGGTTTTTTTTATTTTTTTTAAAAAAACTTATGGAGATTTACTTAGTTTATTGACAAGAATATGTGTTTCAAATTTCATGCAAAACAAACACTCCTAGCATCCCCATCTAGATATGGTCAATTTCAATAATTCTGAAACCGTTAAAATGTCATAGCCTTGATGGAGATGATAGAAATGTTGAATTTAATTGAAATTGGTATGATATCATGGTGATATATGGTGATTTAAACCCCCCTAGGTTTTGACATGTGCATTTTTCAGGATAATTTTGACATTTAAACTAAGTCTAGAATAAAATTGAAGAATGAAGCTTAGTTGGACCTTAATCCACTTAATTTCAGAGGAGCCTTATAAGAATTGGAGTTAAGACTTTTAAGGTCCTAGTGACTTAATTCTTTGAGTCCATAAGACTATGTTCACATGTCATCTTGATTAGTCTCAGTAGAATATTTAACAACACACGCATGATTCTTTCGGACCGTGGCTTACCTTAGACAAGCACTCTACACGTAGCTCTTCATGGAGGAAGTAGTGAGGAGACAGAATCTTTTGGCTTGGGGTAGTATACGAGGGTAGTGCATCTAGGCGGAACCTCTCATCCTCCTCTAGTAGGGAAGTGTGTCTCAACCTGGTTTGGCGATGTTGAGGTCTAAAGACAGGATGATGTGGGGTTGCAATAATGCTTCAAAAAAGAGATAGTCTACTGGCTCAAGAGGAAAAACTCCTTATGTACACGATGCACCTTGTAAATATTTTCAAAAAAAGGAAAAAAAATGCAGAATCTCCAAAAGTGGACAGACTTGATTGAAAAGTAAAATGCCTGCCGGAGTGTATATACAAGCGAAAAAAAAGAATAAGAGCTTCAAAGTCAAATGTTTGTAAGCTTGCAGCAGATGACTTGGCTACACTGGTCATGCATCCAAGGATAGATAGCTACACTGGTTACCGTCCATTCTTTTCTCCATCCCCTCTTCTTGTGCTGGTTGTACTTGAACTTAGAAGGGAATATCTCCGCTCCTCGAGGAAAGAGTTGCTAGACCGAGGGACTAGAGTTACCTTGTTGAGAGAGGTTGTTTCTTTGCTACTTTTGAGTGAGGAGCTATATTTCACTTACATCGTACAAGTAAAGATTCATAGCCATAAGAATTTGTGTATGTAGACTTGTTCTGACGTGACTGTTGAGGAGACCTGAATAGGAGTCTTGTGGAACTTAGAGGTTGTTAGGTTTTAAATCCATTTCCCATTAAGGTTCCGACACATTAATAATCCAAAGGTTCGATAGAGCTCCATACTACAATTTTATGAAGATAAGTTTAAAAGTCAATATTGTTCTAACTTCATTCTTTTTTCTTTTAATTACTTTTGTTTTCATTTATGTTCCAAATAAGTGTTTGCAAAGGGACTAGCAAAGATAAAGTATAGGGGAATGATGAATCCACGATTCATCGTCTTTATTCTTTTATTTTAGCTAAATTTCCTTAGTCGAACACATGTAAATACCCACTAATTCCATGAAATTATCATTTTGCATGCATTTGTTAAATATGCATTTTTAACACTTTTTATACTCAAATAAAAGAGTAAAGAAGAAAGAAAAGAAAAAGAAAAATAAAGGATGTGTTTATGAAATAAATGCAGTCTGACTCGAACTCCGAGAGAATGTCAAGACTTGACCTGATCGACCAGGAATAAAGTAGGGGGAGATAGGGTCTTTAATTAGAAATCCAAAAAAAATCATTTATAAATTTTCCATGTATATTTGTATAAAACTTGTACTATTTTATTTGTACATAAATTGACATCAAATTAAATATTTTTCTAAACAAAAGTTGTAAATAAAAATGTGTTGTAAATAATAAAAATAATTGTAAAATAAAATAATGTACAAATTACAAGTATCCATACTCAGGAAAAGCCGCAAAGCGATAATTGAAATACTAATTCTCGCTCCATAATTATCGCTTTGCGGCTTTTCTAGGGTGGCTTGTGTAGTTTTACCAATTACCAAATCTTGTCGAAGAAGGGTGTCCGTCCTCCGAGCCACTCGGTGATAGCGGTTCGATCCTCATCGAGGCCATCACGGCGTATCCGATCCCGAGGTGAGATCCAACTTTCTTTTCTGACATTTTTCCTATATAAATCTTAGATTTAACTTTTGCGTCGATATCATGATTAATCTTTAGATCTTAATACCACCCCCTAAAATCCATCTCCACATTTGACATCCGAATCTGATTACCATCTCATTTCTCGATCTTTATATTTCACATTCTACCTCACACGACTTATCACCTCCGACCACGTACGATGGTCGGAGATCCGGATCTGTCTCCCGCTTCGCCAAGATCTGCAACTATTCATGCATCCTATTTTGTATAATAAATAAATAAAATAAAAACACATATTTTTTTATCCCTCACATTTGTTTTGCAGGAAAATAAAAAAAAGAATAAAAAATATATAAAAATTAGTATTTTTGCTTCTATTTACAGTTCCTGTTAAAAAAATTAAAAAAAAATTTTTGTTATTCATGTTTACAGTTTATAAAAAAACAAAAAAAACAAAAAAATCAATCAACAGCAGGTTCTCTGCGGTCACCGCCGACCTCGGCGTGCCTCAAGATCACCATCACGACCGCGTCCATCCCCGACGCGTGAGGCGGCGCCTATACCATAGCCTCCGCCATAGCCTAGCCACCTGCCCCGACAGCCACTCCTACAATGCCCTCCCTCCAACCCATCCTCGACGCCTGCGACTGCCTCCACCTTCGTCGCTCGAGCGACGTCATCGACTCGCACCGCCATCATCCAAGTTCCCGGAGTAGACCATCGCGGTCTCAACACTGCCGTACCTCTGTGCCAGCAGTCGCGTGGACCTTCCACAACCGTTGTCGCGACCAAACACCGCCGCCAAGCCACATCTGCGTGGTGCTCGACCGCGCACCCTTCTCCGCCCGATGCATGATCCGCCGATCTGAATCAGGAGAGCGGCGCCCCCCCTCTCCTCCTTTGGCCGCTTGAAGAGAAACGAAGGAACAAGCAATAGAAACCCTAGGGTTTTTAATTAAAAATTGGTGAAATTGTAAAGAGGCCCCTGAAAGTTTCAGAATTTATGAAAATATCCCCGCAGTTAATTTCTGAAAACCGATAAAAAACTGTGAGCCCCTAAGTGAACAATCACTTGGAAATTGGGCCTGAGAGACCAGAATCCAGAGTACATGTATTATTACAAATAATAATGGTCTTTCTCACTAAAATTACAAAAATAAATACAAGAAAATAAACAAGAGCTTGGTCTTCAAAAATTCTCTAAGTCTCCTTGGTGCTTGGTTGGCAGGCTAGTGCTGGCTTCACGTGGGTGCATAGGCGCTTGAAGTAGAGCGCCTCCCTCAATCCGTGGTTCCTCGTACAAAGTCAACAAAGAGATGGGGATAGACAACTCAAAGAATTATATGAAAAATAAAGAAAATAAATGAAACACAAAAAATAGGCAAATAATCACAATCAAGCAAAGAAAACCGATCTATGCGTCGTTGCTCCCCAACAACGGCACCATTTGTTTAACCCAAAAATCGAGCGGTCTTGTGTTCCACACAAGGCGGGAACACAGTCGTCGAATCAACTACACAAAATCCGGATTAAAACAACAATTAATCTACAATAATGATCAAACAATGAAAAGAGATACGGAGTTAAAATTTATTATAACTATACAAAAAAGATGTGTATAGGTGCAAGTATGTGTAGAGTGTTGAACACATGGAACAATCAGGTAATCGGGGCAATGAATGCACAAAAGTGGCTGTGATGTATTTGTCTATAAGTGATGTTTTTTGTGGGTTTTTAATTTTTAATTTTTAATTTTTTATTTGATTTTTATATTTTTATATTTTGATTTTTATTTTTCTAATTTTGTATTTTCTTTTTATATTTTATATTTTCACTTTCTATTTCTATAAATAGATATATAAAGTAATATAAATGATATATACACAAGAGAGGTAAGAAAGAGATAAAAAATAAGTCAGGATATCCAAAATATAGGAAATAAAATATTTTTGGGGTTCTTGTTTTTTTCTGATGTTTTTATGACTTTTCTGTATTTTTGCTATTTTTTGGTATTTTTAAAGTCCAAAATACTCAAAACAGGGAATACAATAAATATCTGAAATCAAAATGGAGAAGAAAAATAGTAAACAACAACAAAAATTCTCCAAATTAATTTTAAAATAAAGATAATAATACAAAGAAAATTCAGAAATGAAAATTATATTTTTATGATTTTCAAATGATTTTTTATATTTTTATAAAGGTTTTAGGGGTTTTCTTTTATGAGTTTTCTTTTATATTTTTAGTGATTTTTGGTCTGAATGTTAAAGATAAAAAACACACAAAATATTTTTTTGGGGGAATTTTTCAAAAAGGTTTTGTAATTTTTATGTATTTTCTAGTGCAAACAGGAACAAAAATGCATATTTTTATTTTTTTATAAATATTAAAAGGACTCAAATTGCAAAATAAAATATAGGCATGAAAGTGCTACGCAACATGAACTTAAATCTATTTTTGGAAATTTTTTCGAATTTTATAGATGCATGAAATAAATAGAGACAACAAAGAGAAAATGCAACATTGTCATGGGTATTTTTGTAAATATATGAAAGTGTGAGGGCCAAGTTGCAATTTTCACAGAAAGAATATAACTAAATAATCAACTTTCTGGACTAAATACAAAAAATCGAAACTCGGGAGGGCCTTTCTGCAAAACACCCAGAACTCATGTGCGTGAACATGTGTGCTTGGTAGGGACGAATACGCAATATTGCAAAATCCAGGGGGTCAAAACGCAAAATGTCCAAAAAGTTTACACTTGATAAGAAAGCTTGTGGACTAATTAGAAATAACAGAAACCCCAAGTGTCTGGCCGCAAAATGTCCAACTCACGTAATGCGTCACATGAGATGACGTGGCTAGGACCCTACTGTAATTAACTAAAGTGTAGGGGGCAAACTGTAAAATTTACAAAAAAATTATAAACGATCGATGAATGTTTGCAGTGTATTTAATAAATACAAAATTTGGCAAGGGTATCAACGCAAAATACCCAGCGCCTAGCACGATTAGACGGCTGATGATGATCCACTTGCCACGTGTTGGTATCCGGACGCGTGATGACAATTCGGAATGGACAGGCGAGATTAGATCCCCCAATGGGATCTGACAGTGGAAGCTCCAGAAGATCTGACGTCCGCTTCTCCTCTCCAAGAACCGACCAGATCCGACGGCTGGAAGATGATGACGAGAACGGGGAAGAACTCGCGGCGAGGCGAGCTTCCTCAGCCCCGTCCTTCCTCCTCCGGCACTCCTTCAAGCTCCAAAATGGCTAGGAGGCTTCCTGGAGTGATCCTCTATCGATCGGCAACCGCAAAATGGCGTTGGAGGTGCCAGAGGGCCGCCACGACGTGAAGGAACGAGGGTCGCTCCAGGTTCTCTTTGTTAGCAAAATTCGACTCCTGATGGTGTCTCTTGGCTCTTGGGACCTGCAAATAGAGCTCACTGACAAGAAGAGAGGTTCCCGGGGCAAGCTATAGGGGTGGTGGACGGTGAATAGCACGAGATGGAAGCTCGTCGGAGCAAGCTCCGACGAGGTTGTGGCAAAAGCGATCGGTTGGGCGACGGGCAAAGTGGGAGGTGGTAATCGGTTCCTGAGACTAAGGTGAATATAAAAAATGCAAGAAAAAGATAGGAAAACGGACCTCAAGCCGCAGGACGACGAGATTAGATCTCACGGCAGCGTGGCCACCGGAGTTGGTGGAAGCCACCAAAAGCTTCGCCGGAGTTCGCTAGACGTTGCTGAAGACTCCCTGTCACAGGAGTCGATCCAGAGCAAGAGAGGCGGGCCTTGGCTAGGACAAATGGGGTTCAAAGTTTGAAAATGGAAGAAGGGGAATTTTGTACAAGCGGCTAGGATGGCTCAAAGAACGAGGCATGGCAGATTATGTGTCGATCCAACCCCCAAGGAAACACAAGGGTGTGAATCCTCGATCAATGGGGACAAAAAGTCAAGAAGAGAGCGGGGCGATTTGATGAAAGCAAAAGCCTCAAAAAATCCGTGAAACGGAGCAAAAATCGAGTTTCTGACATGAATAGGAGGGGGTCAGACAATTGACCCGCAGTCAACTGTGCGAGCCACCTGGTTGGTCCACGTGGACCAACCAGGAAAAACCTCCTGAAAGAGAATTCAAAATCAATTAAAAATAATAATTGATGTTTATTATTTTATAAGGTATTTTATTATGGTTTTATTTATTTTTTAGAGGTTTAAAATCACAAGTTACCTTTTAGGGGCTATATATAGGTATATTTGTCTATATATTTTAATATTTTATTTTTATATTGTATATTTAATTTTATTAATTTAATTTATTATTTTATAAATTTATAGCTTAATTTTATACCATTAAATACATTTTTATCTTATTTTTCTGATGCATTATATATAATTAAATAAAAAGATGTAATATTTATATAGGTATATATATAAGTCTTTTATCTATGTATTTTATACAAGTATTTTATTTTTATATTTTCTTGAACATTTTATTCCTGTTTTAATATGTACATATGTTATAAATAATATTTACAAAATTATAAAAATATAAAATTATAAAAATGATGAATAATAAATAAAATGAATATTTTAATCAATACAAGTATACACAAAACCTAACTTTCAAACTGTAGCTCCATAAAATATGAAAGCATTCATTGAATAGATTATTAAAAGTTATATACAATTAAAGATGATTTTGATATATTTCAAGTTTTTATTTGAGAGATACAGGTCTGGGAAGTTGGGATTCTGGAATCTTATCCAGATCATAACTTTTTATATGTACATTATTTTTGTATGAAATCAATTTTGTATTTTTCTATATTTAATTATCTACATTTTTCATGTACAAAGTTTTGTTATTTGAAGTATAAAAAGTGGAACTAAAAATAAGTCCCAAAAATGAATAAAGAATGAATTAAATAAAATGTATTTTCATTATATTTTGGCACTTATGTCCCCCTACTTTATTCCTTGTCGACCTAGTCATCGAGATGCCTAGGTCTCGGGGTTTCGTGTCATAAAATATTTACAATATTTTATTATTTTTCTTTTCTTTTCTTTATTCTATAATTTTGGTATTAAAAACAATATTTTATACATATTTTGTACACTGATGCATGAATGATAAAATGCCTAAATTAAGCCTATTTACATGCATTTACTAGGGTTTTTAAGGTCAAAATGATATAATAAAGATGATGAAACAGAGATTCATCATCCCCCTATACTTGCCTTTGCTAGTCCCTAGCAAACACTTATGTAATAAGTGCAGAAAAGAGAAACAAAGAAAAGAAACAGAAATAAAGATGGATTAAATTTAATTATCAAACTTGTCTTCGCAAAATCAATGTTTGGAGCTTAAGTCGGACCTTTGGAATTTTAGTGCGGGTGAAACCTTAATGAGAATCGGATTTGAAATCTAACAGCCTCCAGAATCCCAAAACTCTGCTCAAGTCTCCTCAATAGCCAGGCCTAAATACTTCAATTCATACTCAAACTCTTACGACTATGAATCTGACTCATACAGTGTAAGTGATGGTGGCTCTCCCTTCTAAGTTCAAGTGACAACTAGCTCAAGAGGTATGGGTGAAGAGAAGAATGGATGGTAGCCAGTGTAGCTACCTATCCTAGGATGCAAGACCAGTGTAGTCAAGTCATCCAGCTGCAGGCTCACATGATTTGACTTTGAATCTCAAGCTTGCTTATTTTCTATACAACATATATACACTCCGGCAGGCATCTTAGTTTTATACATGCCTGCCCAATTTTTGGAGTTTTTTTACTCTTTTTTTAAATATTATTTACAGCAGCATATACATAAGGAGTTCTTCCTCATGAGCAAGTAGACTATCCCTCTTTTGAAGCTTTATTGCAACCCACACTCTCTTGTCTTCAAGATTCATCATCATAGGACGGGTTGGGGTGCACTTCCCATCCCTAAAAAAGGACAAATGTTTCCACTTATGTGCGTCTCATACCGGCAAATCCAATCCAGCTGAGTTGAGCCAAGTGAAAGGTGCAGGTATCCAAGTTAGGTCATTATCAACAAGAATCGCGTGTGTGCTCCGAAATACTCAACTTAGGCAATCAAGAATCCATTGAACCAAGTCTTGTGATCCTCAAAGAATTAAGTCAACTAGACCTGAAGTACCTCAATTCCAGCTCCTATAAGGTTCCTGTTATTAGGTATATTTTAAGGTCCAACCAAGCTCCAATCTCTGGATTTTACTTAGACTTGTTCATCTATTAATCTCAATCTGAAAAATGCTAATGCCATGCAAATGCTATGCAAAATGCAGAAAATATTTTTGTGATGCAATTTTCAAAGATTTTTAACTTTTTATGGATTTTGAAAAGATGATGCATATGCATTTTTGTATTTTTCAAAAGGATTTTTCAAATGTTTTTGGTATTTTTTACTTTTGCAAATGTTTTTGGGATTTTTTCAAACAAAAGAGTTTGGTTTCAAAACTAGGTACACATATTTACATGGGAATGCATCTTATATTTACAAGAATTGAGTTTTTTAAGAATTTACCAGGGTAAGTGGTCAGTTTTATAAATATATATTAACAAAGAATTTTAGTGTGATGCATATATTCCTCAAACTTATTTGAAAATCATTTTACAAATAATTTTGAAAAACTATAGTCCAAAATAATTTTTGAAAGCAATTTTTACAAACATGTACACACATTTGAAAATCATTTTACAAAGTTTTTTCAAACAGTATATGTAGATTTTTCAAATATTTTTACAACCATTTTCTAAACATTTGCAAATAGTTATTCAAATATTTTTATTTCACACATAGAACAAAAATTTCAAATAAAACAATTTTACAAAGGTTGAAAAGATTGAACAAAATATTTTCCAAATAGTTTTCAAAATATTTTACAAAAAGATTTTCAAACTATTTTTCCAACATTTTGCAAAAAATATTTTCACCTGATTTATTAATCAGTAAATACAAAAAGGATTTGAGGAATAATAACATCTTTTTATTAAGCGATTTTAATGAATTTAATTGTATTTTTAGCCATATTATTAATAAAAATACGAGAGTATGAGTTATGGCTAAAGTATATACGTAGTATATATAACCCCCTATACTTAGCTTGAGCTATGTCCTCATAGATCAGAGAGAAAAGAGAAGACATAACTCGTACTGAGTATAGACAAGTATAAAGAATAAATGAACAAAGAAATAAATGAATGAGAAGTTAACCATCCTCCCTATACTTAGGATAAAATAATCCTAAGTATTGTAGACTGTACACAAAGCAGGGAGGGTCAAGGGTGGGAATGAACAGATCGTACTCAGACTGTCTCCCCCTATACCTAGGGTAAGATATCCCTAAGTATAGACAAGAAGAGGAGACAACGAAGAGGATCGAAAAAGTGAAAGAACTCAGGGTGCACGCACACCCCCTATACTTAGGTCAAAGTACGTCCTAAGTATAGAAGACTAACAACAAGGGGCGACACCCTTTTCGGTAGAAAAAGAAAATAGAAAAGGAAAAGAAGAAAAGAGAGATGAAGATGGAAGAAGCTAGGAGAGGATATAAGCATCACCTCCATATACTTAGGACAAAGTGTGTCCTAATCAAGGCACACACGAGAATGGGTGGATGAGAAAAATGGTGGATAGACAGAGGGAAACGAATGAATATACAACAAAATGGATGTACAGAGGATCAAGAAGGTTGAAAGCGAACCTTCTTGCAGGACCGCTGAGGAATAGATCTGGCATGGTGCAGGTCAACATCAGGGTCCACAATGGACGAAAGTCGATCAGGGTCGACAGGATGAAGGTCCTCAGTAACCTAAGGGTGTGAAGGCACAGACGGGTCAGTGGAAGTAGTGTTGCTAGGTTCGGCCTTGGTCATCTCGCTGATGTCAAAGTGAAATGGAACGAACTCATCACCATCGGAAGAAGTGTAGTCAGAGTTGTCCTGCGAGGTCTCATCTAAGTCACAGTCAAAACCAAAAGGAACGAACTCATCAGTGGAAGTAGTCGAATCATGTTCGTCCTCTACAATCTCCAACGTATCGTATTTTTCATCAAAAGGCCTGAATTCCTAGATAAAAGCAACAAGATCAAATTCGGCCTTTGTCTCATCTGAATCTAAGTAAACAGGAGCGGGCTCATTAGTGATAGTAGTCAAGTCATGTCCGTCTTGTCTAGTCTCTGAATCTGCCCTCCGCTCTAGGGTATCAATCGTATAAATTCCTTGGATGTCATCAAGACAATGCCAAGTCCTAGAAGAAGGAACTCCTAGGTCCATGCTTTCTGAGTATTCTTCCAAGAGGAGGAATCTCGGGTCTCAGTGGAAACCAACATACAACATAAATCTCTGATAGTCTCATCAAGGTCATGGTCCTTGGTGTCAGCTAGAATCGGTGAAATCACATTATGTGCAAGTCTCTGATCGACAATGGGTGCAGTGATGATCACTTCGCTTTCGTCAATAGGACGGAAGCGGATCTCTCCTGATCCATAATCAATAACGACCCTCACAGAGGAGAGGAATGGTCATCCCAGGATGATCGGAGAGTGCTCCCCCGTGGAGGTCTCCATGGGCAAAACGACAAAGTTAACATGGTAGCTCATGCCCTGAATCGAAATAACGGCGTTTTCAAGGATACCCCTCGACCTCTTAAATGATCCATCAGCTTACTGAATGATCATCCTAGTCTTCTTGAGAGGCCCTAAGTGAAGAGACTGTATCAACGATAAGGGTATGGTGCTAATCGAAGCACCACCGTCCAGGAGAGTGTGATCACATGTGTGGTTACAGATGGTGCAGCCAATGAAAGGCGTGGCAGTGTTCTTCCTCCTAGGAATGGGACGGTGTGTGATGGTGTAGGATGTGGCCATGGTTAAGATATGACGCTCAGATCTGCTCCTCCGCTTTCTTTTCTTATGATGAGGAGCAGATAGTTAGGTCATGGCCTGGCGAAGCGGGGCATCAATGATCTCATGAATAATGGACACCACTTCAAGTTCAGTTAACATTTTTTGAATTTTTGGATCTCCTCCGTACAAGGGAGGAGATCGGAATCATCATATGCACAAGGAATGCCAAGAGCAGACTGTACAACGGCATCCTCAGGGTCAAAGATGGGACAAAGTGTGAGTGCAGGTGCGGTCAAATGGTCTGGCACGTGGTACCTCTCCTCACAATCTGAATCAACCAAAGGTCTCCCGAATTATTTTTGTGTTTTTAAATTTTTCTCATTTTTTGTATTTTAGGTGATTGCAAGCTCTCATGATAATCCTCAAGTGAATAAGAATCCTCAGAGAATAGAGTTACATCATCCTAAAGGCCTCAGCTACCCCTGTTAATTCAACCAAGTTAAGGATCAAATTAAGTTTGTCGTTCGTTGTAGTCGGTAATCGAGAACTTGTCAAAAACCAATCAGATATAATTTTCGATTAAATGCAAGCGGTAGATTTATTTTACCTGGGCAAGCCCAAGGTCGAACTAAGGGAGGCAGCTTTCTCCTTAGGATAAATTTTAAGATAATTTCGATGTTAGATTTTCATGAGGATGTTTTTGGTCTTTTTTATGCAATTAAGGAAAACACAATGCAATTTCAAGCCAAATTTTAAGTTAAATCAAGAATGGTCATTAAGTGAAGTCCAAAATTAATGAAACTTGGTCAGAAGATGAATGCGATGAGATTAAGCTACTATAAATTTTCTGGAATTTTTAGACTCCGAATGAATTAAAAATGAATCTAATATGAATGCAAGGTAGTTTTTACAAGATTAATTTTAATAAATACCAAGGCACATTATTTTCAGATATAAAAATTATCCTAGATAGGTCTATGTGAGATGAATCTAGGAAAATTGATAAACCTAAAAAATGATGTAATTTGGACATGTTAAAAATTTTTTAAGCAAAATACTGTTTAATTTATTCAGACCTCATGAATGGTTTGATTTTTGGGCACAGTGTAGATTAAATTAAATTAAATCTAATGTGATTTTATGGTGATTTTTGGAGCAACAAATAATTTAATATTTAAGTTAAAGCACACAGTGGGCAAGATATGTCAAATTCCACAAGAATAATAATATTAAATTTTATGAAGCTCACAAAAATATGACATGTGTCACATAGATAAAGAACAAGTTACTCTACAACATGCAATTTTTGGAATTTAAAAATAATGAAAAATGAATGCCTAGATATGCATGAAAACACAGGTACCAAAAAACAAGACAGAAAATAAAATTGCTTAAATTTAAACATGTGTACAGGGACTAAAGTGCAAATACCTGTAATGATGGGGGTATGAATGCAAAATTTCCACGGGGGCACGTGCTCCTCACGTAATGTGCTTGGTAGGGATGAAATTGTAATTCTGAAAACTTACAGGGGCCTTGATGCAATTTTCCTAGCCCCCACGCGAGAGTCACGTGAGGTACTAGGCTCGGGAGTATTCGGAGACACGGATGCTCTAGAGGTTCGAGCGTGCTTTGGGTCTTGCTTCGGGTGCTCCGAGCCTAGGGTCGGGGAAGAGGCTCGGAGGGCGCTACGTGGTTGTGTATGGATCATTAGATCTGAAGAGATCCAATGACTGCTGGAATTGATTGTGTGGCGCCTAGGAACCGTCATATCAAGATAGATCTAACGGTGGAGATGGCTTCTGGAGCGAGGCGACATGGCGTGACTATGGCCTTTGGATCAAGATGAATCCAACGGAGGCTAGAGATGCTGGCGAGGGGCGACGTGGTTGTGTATGGACCGTTAGATCCTCTTGATCCAACGGCGGCTGAAGCTTGAAGGCGAGGGAGACGTGTTGCGATGAGGATCGTTAGATCAAGATGATCCAACGGTGACTGTGCGTCGTCTCCTCCGGGCTGCCGCCTCCTACAGCGGACTTGGTTGGGCTCCAGTGAAGGGATCCTGACTCCGTCGCCCTCCACCGTGATCGATGAAGCTCGCTGGAGGTTCCTAGAGAGCTCGGAACATTCGTGAAGGCGTGGTGGAGTCGTCGGAGGTCCTGGAAGGAGCTGGGGAGGTCCTAAGACCGGAGACGTCGAAGCTCGAAGGAGCTCCGGCTAAGCTTCCGACCAGTGAAGGGAGAAGCTCCTGCAAGGTTAGATGATGCCAGAAAACAATGGTGCCTGCGTTCGTGGAAGTGCAGTGAGTGCGGGAGGCTTGTAGCGTGAAGGTGAGAGTGGTCCGACGTGCTTCTCCGTCGGGAAGGTTGAGATGTGGTCGGAGGGGAGTTCGATGCATCAGTGGGGCGATTGAATAGGTGCGCAAAGATCAGATCTTCATGGCAAAGCTCTATGGATGATCGGCGGGCAGTGGTATCGAGCGGAAATGGCAGAAAAATTGTGAGAAAATCGAATGAAACGGGAAAGAAGATCAGAGGAGAATGGATGAAGCTACCTGGGGATGGATGCTCACAGAAGAGGCTCCGGTCGTCGCTCGAGGATCAGTAGCGGGCCCGAGCTCAAACAGCTCATCGGAGGAGATGCTACGCTGTGAAGAAACGTCGCGGATCTCGCCGGAGGTGAAACATGTCTTCGCTCACTTCGAAGCCCAAATCACTGTCACTGATGGGTAGATATGAGCTCTAGGGATCCTCTTTCTAGGGCGGATAGGATCGAATGTGGCCGGAGGCTGGGTATTTAAGGAATAGGATGGAGGTTCAAGCGATGGAGGCATGGGGTTCGTGGGGTTTGTGGAGCGAAGAGAAAGGGGATAATGGTGGTTGTCGGTTCTGGTGAGGATAAGGGATGCCGGGGCTACGTCGTAGGGCACTCCAAGGGCGGAGATGGTGGCTGATAGGGTGGCGAAAATAGAAAGGGTGAGGATGGAGCGCGAGGAGGGAGACATGCGTGAGGAAAATGACTGGAGGTGGAAGATGATGTCGCGTCTGTTGGATCTCGTGATCCAACGGCCAGGAGATGGGCGCGCGGGAACGGGTAGGGTTAGATCCGTGAGGTGTGATCCAAGGGCATTGGGCGTGATGCGTGGCGAGCGTAGGTGCGGGCGTTGGCGAACGGTGGAGATGAGATCTGGCGTAGGATCGGATGGTCGGGGTTTAGGCGGGATGAGCGGTTGAGATTTTAAGCACATGGAGGTGATTGGATGGTGTTTGAGTGCGCTACATGATGCACTGAGATGGAAGCGCTATTCAGCGGCCCGGATGCGATCTTGTCCCAGATCCAACGATCAAGATTTGGAGCGGCAATGAATGGTTGAGATCTGAAGATGAAGGGGAGCCATCGGACGGTGGAGAAAGAGGGGCGCGTGGCGCGTGATGAGTAGGGCCGCGTGGCGCAACCAGAGGGCGTCACGTGGCCCAATCAGTATGGATGAGGAAGAATGTGAAATATGGGGGAGAAAATTGCCGAATTTGAAAAATTTCTAAACATGAAAGTTGTAGATCTCGATGAGATCTACAAGTTTAATGTTGACCAAAAACAGAAACAAGGTTGAATAAAGTAATAAAATACAAGGGTACAAATATACATACATATACTATACAATGGGGGCCCAAAACCCAAGTTTTGCATACGAGCTCCGATTTAAATGAAATTGGTCTCATTTTGAAGGTCTCTGAATGTGTATTAATTTAAAATTGAGTAGATCTAGCTCGGAGGCTGTATGAGAGATATGTGCATTCTAAGGTCCAAGGTCTCAAACTTGGTTCGGGGTTTTATTTGTCAACTTTACCGGTTGGTATTTGTCTTGTATTAGTGTTAGTCATATATACAGTATAGAGTGAATTTATGGGATTTAGAGTTAGTGTAAAATATATACAGATAGATGATTTTTACAGATGACTTTGGCTTCTTATTTAATGCAGATACGAATGCTAAAATGCAGATGTTATCAATGCATGCATGAATGCTAATTATGCAATATTGGTGGAAATATGCTCCTAATTACTCGGGAACAAGCATCTATTTTCAACTTTAAGAGTGATGAATCACATATTCATCAACCCTCTATACTTAAACCTTGCTAGTCCCCGAGCAACTAAAATGAAATGCAAGAGTGAAATGATTTTGGGTTCCATACCAAGGTCATGAACAAAAGTTGAAAATGGATCTTGACTCGACCTTTGGATTAATTGTGTGGCAGAACCTTATTGGGATCTGAACTTAAGATCTAACAGACTTCAGGTTCCACAAGTCTTCTATTCAAGATGCCTCAACAGTCAGGTCAGAACAAATCCTCAAACGCAAATTTCTGATGACTATGATTCTTACTTGTACTTTGTAAGTGTAAAGTAGCTCTCCACATCAGATATGACTAAGAAGCAGCTCCTCTAACATGGTAACTATAATTCCTCGGTCCAATAACTCTTTCCTCGAGGAGCGGGGTATTCCCTTCTAAGTTCAAGTGCGACCAGCTCAAGAGGAGGGGGTAGAGAGAAGAATGGATGGTGGCCAGTGTAGCTACCTATCCCAGGATGCCTGACCAGTCTAGCCAAGTCATCCAGAGAGAACCCACTAACTTTTCACTTTGCATATGCAAGATATGCATATGAGATGTAGATGACATGCTATGTAGATGAATGAAATGCAAGACTCTTTTTTTCTTTTGAATGCAAGGATGATATGCAAGAGTAAATAAGAAGCGTGTTTCTTTTTCAATTTTTACCCACCCGTAATTATTGCACAATATATACTAAAATACGCGGAAATACGTAACAGTACAAGCTATGGGTAAAGTATATAAGTAATATATACACGCCCCCCATACTTAGCGGGTGCTATGTCCTCAGAGCACGAAAAGCGAGGAAGAAGACATAGCTCGTGATAAGCGTAGGAGAGCTAAGAAAAACGTATAGAAGTTGCCCCCCTCCCATACTTAGGCTCTGGCAGCCTAAGTGTAGAAGAAAATCAAAATGGGGTGGACGAGGTCAAGAGGGGAAATGGATGAATATATATACATGATGGACATCGGCCCCCTATACTTAGGCTTTGGTCAACCTACGTATAGGACATGAGTGAGTATGAGGACCGATGGGATCTTAGAGAATATGTAACAAATGGTGAAGAGACTCGGGTCACTCTCCCCCCTATACTTATGATCTGGCCATCCTAAGTATAGCCATAAAATGAAACGATATGGAGCCGGGGGGAGTGATTCGAAACGTGGGAGGGAGGGAAAGAATATACAGGAAGGGCGAGTATATACAAGGATCGCGATCTGAATCTTTTAGATGATGTTGGTGGCGAGAGCTCACTGCTGCAAGGTCTCATGCGCGGCTTTATGTGTATCTATTGAGTCTGTCTCGCGCATGAATACAATCTCCTCAACATGGACTAACTGCTCATTGTGTTCGACAAAGTGCTTCAGCAGTTGTCCATTGACTAGGGTGTCTGTGCTCCATCTGTAAGATTTGAGATCTCTACGAATCCACTATCATGCATGGCACGGACTTTGAACGGACCCGTCCACTTGGATTTCAGCTTACCTTAGAAAACCTTCAGCCTTGCATTAGACAACCATACCTTCTGTCCAGGAACAAAAGTCTTTCGTCTAATATATCTATCGTGCCAACGCTTTACCATGTCCTTATACACCACCATCTCTCTTTATTTCTGTCCTAGGTGTGTGTTCCGGACCTTTTTTTACTGCCCATTCATATTTGTACACTAATTTAGCAGGCAAATGGCACGACTTCCCAAATACCATCCTGAATGGGGAGGTTCCTAATGGTGTCTTGTAAGCTGTCCTATAAGCCCACAAGACTTGATCCAAGATCTGAGACCAGTCCTTCCTATCCGGGCAGACAAGCTTTTGCAATATGGTTTTCACCTCCCTATTCGACACCACAGCCATGCCATTGGTCTGTAGGTGGTAAGGACTAGCGACACGGTGGTCGATGTCGTAATCCTTCAAGAGATTCTTCACATCTCTGTTCACGAAGTGGCTACCCCCTTCTGATATCAACACTTTGGGTATCCCGAACCTAGAGATTATGTGATCTCTAATGAATTTACAGACAATCCTGTTGTCTACGGCTTGGGTTGGGATAGCCTTTACCCACCTTGACAGATAATCTACCGCAAGAAGGATGTATTCAAATCCATGGCTAACCGAGAATGGGTCCATGAAGTCGATGTCCCAGGCGTCAAAGACATCACAAATGATGGCAGGCTGCATCGGCATCTCATCCTTGGAACCAACGGTTCCTCCCATTCGTCGCCATACTGGGCACGACTTCGCAAAGGTGAGCGCATCGTGAAACAGAGTCGTCCAGTATATGCCACATTGAAGTACCATCCATGTGGTCCTCTTCCCGTAGTGGTGTTCTCCTACCTCCAGACTGTGGCATAAAGTATGGGCACTATGATATTCCTCCTAAGGAATACACCGTCTCCAGACACAATCTGGTTCATCAAAGAAAAGGATCGGATCCTCCCAATGGTAATGTTTTGAATCCGACTTAAGTCGGTCTATGTGGCTCTTGGGCCAATCCTCGAGAACTTTCATGGAGACAAGATAGTTAATGATATTGGTGTACTATGGGAGCGAGTCTATAACAGAAACCGACTCATCAGTGAAGGAGTCTCGAATAGGCGTATCATCAGAAGCATCAAGGTTCTCGAGACAGGAGAGGTGATCAGCTACTACGTTCTTCTTTTCAGATTTATCTCTAATGTCCAAATCAAATTCCAGAATAAGTAGAATCCACCTAAGAAGACACTCCTTTGCTTCCTTCTTTTCCATTAAATACCATAGTGATGTATGGTTTGTGAACACAATCACCTTGGATCCGATAAGATGAGATCCGAATTTATCCATGGCGAACACTACCGCAAGCTTCTCCTTTTCCGTAACTGTATAGTTACACTGGGTGGTATCAAGCACTTTGCTTGCGTAGTGTATGAAAACTGGATGCCATCCCTCCTCTGTCCTAACACAGCCCCTACATCAAAATCTGAGGTGTCTGTCATGATCTTAAAAGGAAGAGACCAATCTGGGGCTTGTAGGATCGGGGTATCCATGGTCATCCATTGTAATTGCTTAAAGGCCTCAAGACATTTATGATCGATAATAAACTCCATGTCTTTGCTTAAAAGCTCATTTAATGTTTTTATGATTTTTCTATATTTTTGCTAATTTTTTGGTATTTTTAACGTCCAAAATACTCAAAACATGGAATAAAATAAATATCTGAAATCAAAATGGAGAAGAAAAATAGTAGACAGTAACAAACATTCTCCAAATTAATTTTTAATAAAGGTAATAAAACAAAGAAAATCCAGAAATATAAATTATATTTTTGTGATATTTAATGATTTTTTATATTTTTATAAAGGTTTTAGGGGTTTTCACTTTTTAGGAGTTTTCTTTTTTATTTTTAGAGATTTTTGGTCTGAATGTTAAAGATGCAGAAACACACAAAATATATTTTTGGGGGAAGTTTTCAAAAAGGTTTTTAAAATTTTTATGTATTTTCTAGTGCAAACAAGAACGAAAATGCATATTTTTTATTTTTTATAAATATTAAAATGACTCAAAATGCAAGATAAAAATATAGGCGTGAAAGTGCTATGCAACATGAACTTAAATCTTATTTTGGGGATTTTTTTTTTGAATTTTATAGATGCATGGAATAAATAGAGACAATAAAGAGAAAATACGACACTAGTAGGGGTATATTTGTAAATATATAAAAGTACGATGGCCAAGTGGCAATTTTCACAGAAAATGTATAACTAAATAATCAACTTTTTAGACTAAATACAAAAATCGAAACATGGGAGGGCCTTTCTACAAAACACCCAGAAGTCATGTGCGTGAACACATGCGCCTAACAGGGACGAGTATGCAATATTCCAAAATCCAGAAGGTCAAAATGTAAAATGTCCAAAAAAGTTCACTTAATAAGAAAGTTTATGGTTTAATTAGAAATAACAGAAATCCCAAGGGCCTGGCCGCAAATTGTCCACCTCACGTGATGCGTCACGTGAGGTGACGTGGCTAGGACCCGATTGTAATTAACTAAAGTGCAGGGGGCGAACTGTAAAATTTACAAAAATTATAAACAACCAATGAATGTTTGCAGTGTATTTAATAAATACAAAATTTGGAGAGGGTAACAATGCAAAATACACAGCACCTTGCGCGATCCAACGGCTGATGGTAATCCACTTGCCACGTGTTGGTCTACGGACGCGCGATGACGATTCGGATCGGACGCGCGAGATTAGATCCCCCAATGGGATGTGACGGTGGAAGCTCCAGAAAATCTAACGTCCGTTGCTCCTCTCCATGAACCGTCTGATCCAATGGCTGGAAGATGACGACGAAGAACGGGGAAGAACTCGCGTCGAGGCGAGCTTCCCCGGCTATGTCCTTCCTCCTCCGACGCTCCTTCAAGCTCTAAAATTGCTAGGAGACTTCATGGAGTGATCCTCTATCGATCGGAGGCCGCAAAATGGCATGGGAGGTGCCGGAGGGCCGCCATGACGTGAAGGAACGAGGGCCTCTCCAGGTTCTCTTCGTGAGCAAAATTCGACTCCAGGTGGAGTCTCTTGGATCTTGGGACCTGCAAATAGAGCTCACATACAAGAAGGGGGGTTCCCATGGCAAGCTATAGGGGTGGTGGATGGTGAATAGTGTGAGATGGAATCTCGTTGGAGCAAGCTCCGACGAGGTGGTGGCGAAACCGATCGGTTGGGCGACGGGCAAAATGGGAGGTGGTAATCGGTTCCTAAGACTAAGGTGAATATAAAAAATGCAAGAAAAAGATAGGAAAACGGACCTCGAGCCGCAAGACGACAAGATTGGACCTCACGGCGGCGTGGCCAATGGAGATGGTGGAAGCCACCAAAAGCTTCGTCGGAGCTCGCTAGACGTTGCTAGAGACTCCTCTGTCACAGGAGTCGATCCAGAGCAAGAGAGGTGGGCCTTGGCTAGGACAAATGGGGTTCAAAGTTTGAAAATGGAAGAAGAGGATTTTTGTACAAGTGGATGGAACATCTCAAAGAACGAGCCGTGGCGGATTATGCGTCGATCCAACCCCCAGGGAAACAAAGGGCGTGAATCCTCGATCAATGGGGACAAAAAGTCAAGAAGAGAGCAGAGCGATTTGGTGAAAGCAAAAGCCTCGAAAAATCCGTGAAACGAAGCAAAAATCGAGTGTCTGACATGAACAGGAGGGGGGTCAGACAGTTGACCCGTGGTCAACTGTCCGAGCTACCTGGTTTGCCCACGTCGACCAACCAGGAAAAACCTCCCGAAAAAGAATTCATAAATCAATTAAAATTAATAATTTATTTTATTAAATTTAGGTTATAAAATAAAAAATGTTTATTATTTTACAAGGTATTTTATTTATTTTTAGATGTCTAAAATCACAAGTTACTTTTTAGGGGCTATATATAGGTATATTTGTATATATATTTTAGGGATTTTTACCCGGCAGACCCTATAAACTTTGCCAATTACCTCCACGACCTTTGAAACAACCTAATTCCCCCCTCGACCCCCTAAACTTGCCAACTCTTACCCAATGAACCCTACGGGTAACCTGTTTGAAGCTCGTGAGGGTCCTTGGGGTAATTTACAGGGTCGATGGGGTAATTACGTTGTGCAAAAGGTCGTAGAGGTAATTGGCAAAGTTTATAGGGTCTGCCGGGTAAAAATCCCTATATTTTAATGTTTTATTTTTATTCTGTATATTTAATTTTATTAATTTAATTTATTATTTTATAAATTTATAACTTAATTTTATACTTTAAAATATATTTTTATTTTATTTTTCTGATGTATTATATATAATTAAATAAATAGATGTATTATTTATATAGGTATAGATATAGGTCTTTTACCTATGTATTTTATACAAGTATTTTATTTTTATGTTTTCTTGAACATTTTATTCCTGTTTTAATATGTACATATGTTATAAATAATATTTATAAAATTACATAATATAAAATTATAAAAATAATGAATAATAAATAAAATGAATATTTTAATCATTACAAGTATACAATAGCGTTCCAAAACCTAACTTTCAAACTGTAGCTCCAAAAAATATGAAACCACCTTAAGTAAATTGCTTATTAAAAGTTATATACAATTAAAGTGATTTTAATATATTTTGAGTTTTTATTTGAGAGATACAAGTCTGGGAAGTTAGGATTCTGGAATCTTATCCAGATCATAACTTTTTATCTGTACATTATTTTTGTATGAAATCAATTTTGTATTTTTTTATATTTAATTATCTACAACCTTTATGTACAAAGCTTCTTTATTTGAAGTATAGAAACTAGAACTAAAAATAGGTCCCAAAATGAATAAAGAATGAATTAAATAAAAGGTATTTTCATTGTATTTTGGCCCTTATCTCCCCCTACTTTATTCCTTGTCGACCTAGTCATCCAGATGTCTAAATCTCATGGTTTCAGGTCATAAAATATTTACAATATTTTATTATTTTTTTTCTTTTTCTGTAATTTTTGCATTAAAACAGTATTTTATACACATTTTGTACAATAATGCATGAATGATAAAATGCCTAAATTAAGCCTATTTACACGCATTTGCTGGAGTTTTTAAGGCCAAAATGATAGAATAAAGATGATGAAACGGAGATTCATCAGTTGACCAGTCGAAAAATCCTAATTAATCAACAATTAACCCACACTATAAGTCAAAGCAATGAATAGCACAAAAAGTGAGTTAACATTTATTATTCTCTACAACTAGATGCATAACAAGTAAGTACGTAGAGGTCAAACCACAGAGAGCAAAAAAATGGTAGCCTATAGTTATTTTCAACCAATGAGCACTATGTGCACGCATGTCATTCATCATGTATATACACATGTATATTTTTTGTGGGTTTTTTATTTTTAATTTATTCTCTTTTATATTTTTGTATTTTGTTTTTAATTATATATATAACGTGTATATCTTGTATTATTTATATAATAAGTGAGATAGAATATAATAGAGTACAAGGTTGCAAAAATCGGTAGTCTGTACTCGGTCGGTTGGGTCACTGACTAAGGCTTAATCGGCAGTCGGATGACTAATCGGATTTAGTCGGGCTTTAATCGGTTTTAAATTTTTTAATTATTTTAAATATATAAATCATTTTTTTATGTATATTCTTATATATTTACATAGATTTGTACATTTTTTATATTATCATAATGAAATAAAAGAAGAAATTGAATTTAAATAAAACATTAAGCATATTAGAATAAGTTTGCTTTCAAAAATAAAAAATAAATGGTATCTTCAAGCAAAAATCGATAGACTAGTTGTCCTTAGTCGGAATTAGTCAGTATTCGGCCGGCCACCCCACCGACTAGACTAGTCGGACCTACTAGTCGGGCTAATCGGGGGATTTTTACAACAATGATAGAGTATATATATAATAATCGATAATATAGGTATAAATATGCCTAAAATATCCAAAATGGTAGAAATACATATTTTATGGTTTTAAATAATTTTTTACTATTTTTGTGATTTTTTGTGAATTTTGTTAATTTTTTATACATTTTAAAATAAAAATGCCTGAAAACAGGGATTTAATAAATAATTGAAATTGACATGAAACTAAAAATAGTAAATTAAGCCCACAATTATCCTAACCAATTTTAATAGGTAGATAATTGCACAGAGAAAACTATAAGATTGAAATACATATTTTTAGATTTTTGGGGGACTTTTATATATTTTTATCAAGGTTTTTGGGGGTTTCAATTTTTAGGCTTTTTTTTTCATTTTTTGTGATTTTTGCTCTCATACTTAAGATACATAAAATAAATAATACGTAATTTTTTTATGATTTTTCAATATATTTTTATATTGTTTTGGTATTTTATAAGCTAAACAGTACAAAAACGTGTTGTAAATGATTTTTAATAAATACCAAAAGGTACAAAATTGCAAATAAAAATCATGGAACAAAACTACAAGTAATCAGGAACTTATGCAAATTTTTTCATGATATTTGGAGCACAGTAGTTATATTAAATAAATCCATTAAATACACAAAATTACAATTGTTGGTAGGGGCATATATGTAAATAAAATAAAATTTAGGGGCCTCTATGTATTTTTTACAAAATTATACATGTTTTAATTTTTTTGGACCAAACATAAATACAAAAATACCATGGGTTTACATGCAAATTACCCCGCTCACGTGGGACAACACGTGAGTTGAGCTGGACAGGTCCAAAATACAAATATAATAAACACAAGGGCCTACACGCAAAATGTCCATTTTATTTTAAACATCACATTTCATTTATAGGACTAAATATTAAATACAAAAAGAGCACGGGGGGATGAGAAGATTTGCAAATTACCCCCTAAGGCACGGAGATGGATGGCTAAATGAGATCCACTTATCCACGTGTCGCCATCCGCACGGTGGGTACCGGTTCGCAACTGGACGTCTGGGATTAGAATGAAGAGAGCGATCCAACGACTGAGGGCTTCTGATGATCGGATGTCTCTGATGAGATCTAGAGCGGGGGGCTCCATCGAACGGTTGTTGTTTCGCTCAAAGAACATGGAAGAAGATCCCTACCTCCAAGCTTCAATCCTTGATTCCTCTCTCCTACGACGTTCGCTGGCGATAGTTCTTGGCTCTTCATGTCTCAGGAGGCTCTCCGCAACTGTAGATGGTCGCTAGAAGATCTATGACTCCAAGGAGAGGCCTGACGATCTCGAGAAAAAGGGGTGACGTGGAAACCTTCAGATAGAATCAAATTGAGCCCAGAAGGGCTCCTTTGAGCTTCTGACATGCACAGATAACAAATAAGGCTGAGGGCAAAGTGCCTCGACCAGTGAGCATGGGGGGTGAAAGAGTAGATGGGTCGGATGGCAGATCTCCATCGAGTTAAGGAGGTGGGTATTCGGTGAGCGAGATCAGGGGATGATCTGGGTGAGTGATGTGTGTGGGATGATAAGAAGACGTAGGGGAATGAAGTGAGGGCGGAAGGCATGGCGGAGAACAAGAGAGTCACGATGAACATGTTCGCCAGAGTGGAGCTCCGACAAACTGCGAATCGAACGTATTAAGAGAAACCTACTATCTAAACACTAAAGTAAATGCGGAAATGAAATGCTGGAATAGAAATTTATATAAAGAAAGAGAAAAGTACAACTCTTACCTGCCGGCGAGGACAGGGAGCAAAGGTGGCCGGAACGCTGACTAGGTGCACCTCCGTCCTCTTGGAGCCAATCCAGACCGCTGGGTAGCTCCTCCTATCACGGGGATTCTCCCTAGATGAAGATGTGATGCTCTTAGACTCGAATTAGTGACCAAAGAAGATAAGGAGATCGAAGATTCTTATTTATAAACATGTATAGGTACCCTTATTGATGGTTGGATTGGAAAGAATCGAGGGCAAGTCCAGGCGATTTGCAGGCTCGACGTGATTCGTAGATGATCAACGATGATTCTCTCTGAAGGAAGCGAGTGTGATTAATCAATAGGTCGAGAAGGAAAAAGGAAGGAAAATCAAGGATTCGATATTTCTGACGAGTCAGAACGCCTAGAGGGAGAGTTGACTGGCGGTCAACAAAAATCGCGTTGTGATTGGTCCACGCAAGTGCACTACAAGACAAAATTGTGCATTTATTTGAAAATAATTAATTAAAAATAATATTAATTTTTATTAAAATTTTATTATAAAATAAAAATGTTTATTATTTTATGTAGTATTTTATTATGAATTTTATTTATTTTTTGGTGTTATTTATTAGTAGTTAATTTTCAGGGGTATATTTATAGGTACATTCATCTATATCTTTTGCTATTTTATTTCTATTTTGTATATTTTATTTTATTATTTTATGCTATTATTTTATATATTTATAAATTATTTGTAGGTGTATATATATATATATATATTTATTATACTTCTATGATGTCATTTGTATCTGGAAATAAATAGGGGTATAAATTGTATAAGTATATTTATCTATGTATTTTGTACGTTATTTTATTTTGATGTATTTTCTTGATTTTTATTTTAGCTTTATATTTTTATAGAATATAAATAACATTTACAATAGTAGAAAAATATAAAAGAACAAAAAATAAAAGAATAATATTCACTTTTATTTATTTACAAGTAGTAACATATGTATTTTTACTTATAAAGTTTATATACTTATTTTATCTTAATGTTTTATTTGTGGTTTTATTTTATTCTAAATATGTACATATATAATAAATAAGATGTATACAATTATAAAAATATAATATTGTGAAAATAATACATAATGAATAAATTGAATATTTTATTCGAGTATATTGTACAATAAGGATCCAAAACCTAACATTCACACCATAACTCCAAAAAATATGAAACCACCTTCATTGAATAGTTTATGAAAAGTTATAGACAATTAGAGTGATTTTGATACATTTTGAGTTTTGTTTGGAACAACCGTTCTAGGAAGTTTGGATTTTTTGCTTTTTATTATATATATATATATATAATGAACAGTGTGTACTGTTTTTGTTTGAACTCAATTTTATATTTTTCTATATTTTATTACTACAACTTTCATGATCGAAGTTTCTATATTTGGGGTTTAAAGAGTAGAAAATAAAATAGGTCCCAAAAAATGAATAAATAAAAGATTAATAAAGGGGATTTTTCATTGTATTATTGGCCCCTATCCCCCCCTACTTTATTCCTTGTCGACCTAGTCATAAAGATGCCTAGGTCTTGGGATTTAGGGTCATAAAATACCTTTGGTATTTTGTTTTTTTATTTTCTTCTCTTTATTCTATTATTTTAGCATTAAAAATAGTATTATTTACACAATAAATGCAATACTCAGTGAATGCTATTTTATACAAATTAATGTTATTTACATACATTAGCTGGGATTTTTAAGGCCATAATGATAGAATAAAGGTGATGAAATGGAGATTCATCAATATGTGTTTGACATTTGAGGATTGATTGATATTTTCATTTAGGGATTGAAAATATATAAATCACAGATCCTGGGCTCCATTGATTTACATTGCATATTTCATTTCTCATATTTTAATTTTATTTTCTGAAAAATGAGAGTAACCTATTGGTTAATTAATTATTTAAATTATTTTAGAACCACACAACTAGAAATAGTTGGTTTCCTGTGTTCGACCTTGGTATACCTACCAAGTAAAAAAACTCCACAAATTTGTGGTCTTTGACGAATTGTTTTCAGCCTCCTATACTATAATTAACAACTATAAAGAAGCAGAATATGTGTTCATCAAATGTCAACGTTGCCGAGGAACAGCATATTTTTAGGGTTTTAGATTTATTTCTATAATTAATTATTGTCAGTTTAATTTCTATGTCACTTTTCTTTTGTTTTATTTTTATTTTTGCACTCACTTTTTTTGTATTTTATTTGCATTTCTCTCTCACTCCATACACTAACCGTTTTTTCTCTCTTCGCGTATAACTCGGAACAATTTTTGGACAAAATACAAGGATATGCGAATAAGACTGACAAAATTTATTCTGTGAGAGAGAGAGAGAGAGAGTTAATGTTTATTTTCTCTGCATTTTATTTTCAGGGTCTTTCTTATCCCTAATCTCTGAAATAATTTGGACTGAACTATTTGTGGTGTGTCGGATCTATTTCAGCCCCTTTTGTCCGGTTGGGACCCAACTTGAGTCGTGAAAAAGTTAGGCGTGCATGCGCTAGCTTAAGTTATTTTTTTGACTATGTTCGTAATTTTAAGCCGCATATTTTCACTAACAAGACACACCAGTAGATCATTCAGACTTAACCAAATTAAATTCAAAATTCATCCCGCTAACATAACTATCTGCTCAGGGTCTTTTCATATGTGCATATCATCTAGTGTAATTTTTAATTTCCTTATTTACAAATGAAAATTGAATTTGGATGACTTTTCCCATTTGATTGCATTCCTGACTTTATTTCTCAATCATATGAACTCAAATACAATCCCACTCATTAAACATTTCATCATTGAGAACACTTCAAACTTTAAAGACACTATAAAACGAGTAGGTCTCATTGCAAAAAATTAGTATTGAGACCGGTTGAGGCAACTGGGCATATAAATCTCAAACGGTTGTAATTTGTACTATAAAATAAAGGATGCCGAAGACCGACTCTCAAAGGTGATGGCAGTTGAAAATATTAGCCATTATGTTCAAGATTTTCGATGACAAATCTCCATAATAGTGGAGAAATCAAAATCAGAATAAAATGTGATTATGAATACAACATCTAATTTTGAATATTGGGATTTATAGAAATAAACCCGAAATAAACGAAAATTGATAGGCGAACGAGATTGTTAATGGCCTTAAATATCTCAATACATTTTGAGATGAAGAGACCATCATATCGAAGCCTCGAATCATTGCAGGCTTCTTCTTATTTTAAATTTTCTTCATCAATGTCATAGTCTTGTTGGCGAAGTATCTTTACGCTTCTGAAATATGTTCGTAGATGATTTATCTTTCGGTGTATCTCCTTTTCTGAGGAGGTTCCTTCTCTCCGACGAGCCTTGTAACCACCGACAATTATCTGGTATCGAATCTATCACCTTTGTTTTGGTATATTTACTAGGTAGCATACCCGCGCTTCATGGCGGGAACAAATGGCAACGATGAAATTTACTAAATACGACAAAGTTTAAAGGTAAATAAATTTAATAATGTAATTAGTAAAAATGTATGTTATAGATGTTGATTTTTAAAAGAGAATTGTATTGAACGTATAGTTTAAGAAAATTTTTTGGGAAGCAAATAATGGGTGCACGAAAGTGTGAATATGCATCAAGTCAAAAGGTGAAGATAATAATTTACATAGGAATTGTCTGAGAGTTAAATAATAGAACAAAAGAAAGTAACTAAAAATAATAAAAAATTATGAGAGAAAAACTCATATACCTTGTATATTTATAAAATATTATGTTAATGTATTTATATATTTGATTAAGAATGTTAAATAGATTTCACTAAAAAATAATGGATTAAAATATTATTTGAATTTATACTTTTATTGAAATTATTATAATAAAAATATTCATTCATTTTTTCTTGATAGATTGAGTATATTCAATATTAGTATTAATTAAATTAATATTTATATAGTAATTAACCGATCTATGATTGTCAGAATATACTTTAGTAATTCATATATATAATCCATAAGAAATAACGTCAAAAGATTCCAAATCCAATTGATTGATGGCTATACTTAAAATGAAATATAATATTTATGTGTCACTCTAATTTTAGAAATATGAGAGAAAAATAAGTTATGTATGTATTACATTTCAAATTTTTTATTATTATATATATTTTAGATTATTTGTAAAAAAATTTAATTAATAAACCATTGATATAAATTTAATTATATCATTATCATTGATAAGTTAATTTTTATTATTTATTATTTATTGAATTATTTGTATTACATAATTACTTAAGAATCAATTTGAAATTATTTTCAAATTATTTTTTAATTACTTTACTATAAGATTTATATATACAAATTTATGTTTCTTTTATGTTATTTTTAATTAGTATTGTATTTCATAATTAAGTCTGTTTTACGTTATTTTTAATTAGTGTTGTATTTCATAATTTTAACATCGCATATAGATATAATTTAATTTTGGTACAATAATAAAAATATCTACGTGGGTTTTTACCGACATTGATTATAAAATTTGAATTTGAATAAAGTACTAAATTTGGAAAAAAAATTGTAACCATGAAATAATTGTGAGAGAAAGAGGGGAAAGTGGGTAAAAAAGAGAGATACAAAGTGATGTATTTGTTTTACTATAATAATAAAATATCTATATGAGATTTTACCTACATTGATTATAAAATTTGAATTTGAACAAATAATAAAGTTTGAAAAAAAATAGTAACTCTGAAATAATGGAGAGAGAAAGATGAGAGAGTTGGTAAAAGGAAGAGGTAAAAAACGACGAATATTTTTTTAATATGATACTGAAATAATGGAGAGAAAAAGATGAGAGAGTTGGTATAAAAGAAGAGATAATAAATGGCGAATATTTTCTTAATATGATACTATTGACGTTTATAAAATTATATTTTTACTAAAAACTAAATAACATTTTTTGTTTAATTATATTTATATAATATATTAAAATAAAAGAAGAAACTCAATACATGCATGCCATTCTTTTAAAAAATTGTAAGAAAAAATCATAACTTGTATATTTATAGTTAACGTGTTTATACATTTGATTAGGAATTTTAAGTAGATTTTACGAAAAAATTAATAGATTAAATTATTATTTGAATTTATACTTTTATTGAAATCATTTTGATAAAAAAATTATTTTTTTAAAATATAGTCTATATATTCGATATTAGTTTTGATTAAGTTATTATTTATACCGTAAACAATCGATCTATAATTGCCAAAATATACTTTAGTAATGCATAGACATATGAAATGTATAAGAAATAATGTAAAAAGTTTTCAAATCCATTCTATTGATGGATATAATTAAAATGAAATATAATATTTATATGTCACCATAATTAAAAAGATGAGCGGAAAATAAGTTAAGTACATATTATATTTAAAAATTACTATTTATAAATTTCAGTTTTTTTTTAAATTTTTAGTAATAAACTATTGATATAAGTATAATTTTATCATTATCATATTCATAAGTTAATTTTTATTTTTATTATTTATTGAATTATTTATATTACATAATAATTTAAACATCAATCAAAATTTGTTTTCAAATTATATTTTTATTGCTTCATTATAAGATTTACATACTCATATTAAGTTTAATCTAAATTTTTTAATTAATATTGTATTTCAAAATTAATTTTATTTTAAACTATTTTTAAATGATTATTGCATTTAAAAATTTTTACATCACATATAAATATGATTTAATTATGTATAGTAATAAAATATATGTATTTTTACCCACATTGATTACAAAATATGAATTTGAATAAATTATTAGGTTTGGAAAAATGTAACTTTATATGAGAAATAAAAATTTTAATTTAATAAATATAACTGATATATATAAATACTAATATAATAAATATAGAGAAAAATATGATATTTATAATTTTAAATTTAACAAATATATTGGAGGAGAGAGAAAAAATGAGAAAGGAAGAGAGAAAGTGAGTGGAGAGAGAGAGAGAGAAAGAGGGAAAGAGTAGAGGGGAGAGAGAGAGAGAGAAAGAGGGATGGAGCGAGTGGATAGATATATTGGAGGAGAGAAAAAAGATGAGAAAGGAAGAGAGATAGTGAGTGGAGAGAGAGAGAAAGAGGGATAGAGGGGAGAGAGAGATAGAGGGAGGGAGTGGAGAGAGAGGGGGGGGAGAGGAGAAAAGTGAGGGGAGAGAGAGGATTAACGCAGAGAGTAGAGAGGGGGGAAAGTAGGCATGGGCATTGGGCTGGGCCGGCCCGACCCAACCCGAAGCCCGGCCCATGATACTCGACCTGGCCCAAGCCCGAATGAATAATGGGTCGGGCCTGGGTCGAAATTGTAGGCCCAATTTATATTCGGGCCGGGCCCGGGCTTTCCTCAGCCCAGCCCGGCCTGGCCCGTCGGCCCGACCCGAATGTAGGCCCGAAGGCCTAGCCCGGATCTAGGCCCGAAGGCCCGGGCTGTTTATCTGACTCCTTCAGCAAAATTCTATCACCATGTGTTTCAACTATCTTTGAAAGATAAGAATCTAGTCGAAGAGAACTATTGTAAATAGTCGCATGCTGGCTCAATGAAAGAATTTCTGGATTGCTAGATTTGATCATGGTACATGCTTCACCGAACTTCACATGGACAACATTATTACATATACTTGACATGAAACTTGATTTATGGAAGATTTCCTTCAATCCAAGATTTCCACTTGATGAATAGCACTCAGTTGCTTCAGAAAAAGAAATGCCTGCAATATCTGATGCTTAGAAGTATATGTATCGAGACTTAGACCAAATACAAACAACAAAAATATACAGGTCTGTGTGAACTTGTTTATGCATGGAAATAATGCATGATTTTAAAAGTTTAAGCTCCTAGATAACATGAATGGTCCTTGTCACTTTAAATGGGAAGAGAGTATTTGCACATGACAGAGAGGATTCCAAATCTAAAATTCCCAGAAGGAACATGTGCCAGCAGATCATTTCTAATTTCAAAACATATTTTATCCATGTCAATTGAACATCTACATATGGTAGATCAAGCTATAAATTACAGATGATTATTTTATTAGGAAGGACTACATTTTCTAATCCATAAACTAGCAAGACTCAAAACTAGGAAGCAGCTGATTAACTGAAGATTTCAGTTGTATAAGCATTATCCAAAAGATAAAAGTGATTCAGACTAAACAAATCATGTGTGTGTGCAGATGGGCCGGCCCGGCCCAAGCCCAGCCCGAAGAAGTTGGGCCGAGCCTGGGCTTGGGCCGAAGAATTACAAAAACTGCAGGCCTAGGCCCGGCCCAAGGCCCGAACTATTAAGATGGGCTTGGGCCTGGGCCCTTCAGGGCCCGACCCAGCCCGGCCCATGCCCAACCCTAGGGGAAAGGGAGGGGAGGCAGCCATGTGTCATCGAAGGAGAAGGGGAGGGAGAAAACTCCCTATTAGTTAGTGTTATAGATTACTCTCACAAATCATGGATCACCTTAGTATCTTTTTGGAAAGTAACTCACCCTTTTTAATTTGGTTATAGTTATGTTTGTATCTTTTTCCCTAAGTTTCTTATCTCCAGATAAGAGTTTCATGAATGCAGTGTCCTAAGGTTGTTTTTCTTGTTTTTAGATTGCGAAAATTAAATGATTGCGCGTGTTAATTAATACAAAGGGAAATAGGAAACAATGCATTCGATTACATCACCACAAAAAAACTGCCATGAAAATTTATTTTGTGTTTTTTACCGTTTTTAGTGCCTTCGAATTGAATGTATAACATCTCCCATAATATTATTTTATATATCAGATACCTGCTGTTATTATCCTTTTGAAATGATCTCGTATAAGGCTAAAAAGCTTGGCTGATCATTTTGTTGGCTATGAATCCGCGTGATTGTCTGGTATTGTGTGATTGCTCGTGAGTTGTGTTGTCCTTTATTATGTATTTTATTGTGTATTCTATGTTTTCTAATTTTATTTAAAAAATCAGTGTCCACAATCGCACATGATAATTCTTTTTATGTGAAAATTGTAGTTATAGATCATTCACCGTCATTGTATGCAATGCTCGTGGATTACTATTTCAATTTTCAACCCCTTGATCATAATATTTCTATCAAATCTAGATATTGTTTCCTAATCTAATAGGTTATTTTTATTTGCACATGTTGAATCTGCAGGTGCCACCGATAGTTTTTTGTTGACAACATGAGTAGTAAATCTTTTAAAAAATCCAAACTTCCTTCAATATCACAATATTATTGGTTGTAGCATAAATACAATGTGTGAATTAGTGGACAATTTCCTAACTTGTTGGATAAATTTTTTATTCATCAAGTTTGATCATTTTTTTAGGAAATCTATCCACTTATAAAAATATGTTTTTTATGTTTATTTAATTACCTAAATAAATTGCTAAATTTAGGAAAAATGATGTCGGTAAATCTAAATATGTTCTTCTTTATTAGAAAAATACATGCTTATTGTCTTTAACATAGTCTTATAATCTCTTTATCAAAATATCTTTAGATTACTTATCTCCAGAGCCACCAAGTTGATTGCTTTTGAAATGACAAAACTTGAGCACCTTAAGGGTGTAAACTATGGCATGTGGAGCTGGAAAATCTGGTGTGGACTTATGCACGACAATCTTGATGACGACATCGATGCTCTTGCTCCTAAACTTTCTGAAGGAGCCAATGATGACATTGATGAGGAAGAGAAGGCTTTCTGGAAAACTTATGACAGTGATGTAAGAATAGCAAAAAAACTCGTAGTTTTGTGTTGATTTGCATGGAAGACGATCTCATTAGTGTTTTTGAAAATGTGGATATGTCTACGAGAATGTTGTCAAGGAAAAGTGTGACTCCTGGATATAGGTCAGCACACATCTTCTCTTGTAAATATAATGCACACGAGATGGAGGAATCAAACAATGTAATAGATCATGTCAATAAAATGATTGTTATGGCCAAGCACCTCGCCGTCGTAGAAACTGATATCCCATGAAAGATGCTAGTAGCAACTATCCTAAATAGCTTGCCACCATCCTTTGATATGGTTTCCACTACATCGTGACTTAATGAGACCATTAAGTTGGTTCAGCTGGCAATCAAAAAAGACTCGATTGCATGTAAGAAGAAAACAGAATTGTGTGTGGTACATCATCACGAGAATCTAGGAACCTACAGAGCTCTGTTCAAGGGAATGCATGGAAAAACACCGCGCATTCCCAAAAGTTTGGTTATTTCAAGGCCAACTGTTTATATGGAAAAATATCGGACTAGGAAAAATATCTGGGAACGAAACGACGGAGTTGGAGAGGATAAGGTGGAGAAGTTGGAACGAAGTGAAGGGATGTGTCTCTTCAGAGCATGAAGCTGGCGAATGACGATGACTCTTAGCCATTGGATCTGATGATCCAACAACCCAGAGCGAGGCGGGATGGATTGAAGAGGCGGTGCCACGTGGTGTCCAAATGGCGCCACATGACCCGGTAAGAATCCAGATAAGTAGTAAAACTACTATAAAATTTACATAAATAAAAGAAAAATGAATTAGACAACATGTTCAGATGAAAGTTGTAGATGTCGACGATATCTACAACTTTAACGTATAACTCAAAGGGAAAATAAATCATCTATACACGTAAAATATTTTTTCAAACAATTTAATGTATTAAATTACTTGTTTTAAATTTATTTTCCTATTTTTTGTGGATTTTATTTTATGAATTATGCTAAATTAATTATATGTATTATTATTCTAATTTTTATTGGATTTCTAACAAATAAACAATACATAAAAATATAGCACAATAACATGTGTATTAATGTACATTAATTATAGGTATTTATACACAACATATAAAATGTTAATTATTGTTAGTTATTTTGATTAGTTTTCTTAAGCAAGAGAGATAATATTAAAGAATAATGTAGATGAATCTGGGATTCGTCATCAGTCTGGTTAAAGGATCCGGGAAAGAAATGTCCCCAACAAGCCAGAATTCATTGTAGTGGTTGAATGTAGCTCAACAACAACTGAGTGCGATGGTTGGTGGGCCGAGTAGTGTGTTCCGCCTCATTGGAAACCCAAAGAGTGATTGACGGACGTTGGGAAATTAAAGAAGAGTGAACATATGATGTACGTGGGGAACAACACCTACCTCAATGTGAAAGGTATTGGATCATATATGTTGGACCTTGGAGGAGGCGTAATGATCCTGCAAGAAATTCTGTATACTCTAGGAATTCGTCGGAATCCTGTCTATATACTTGTCCTTTAGAAGAAAATTTTGAAATCAGGTTCTATAACAAATCATGTCTCCAGTGGTCAAGATCGCAAAGTATTTGCCATGGGAAAGTTTGTATATATGAACGATATTTTATGTCTTCATGTTGTTAGCTTTGGTGAATCAGATACGTTGGATTGAATTATGTTGGACGTCATTTATCTAATTAAGCTATTTCGCTTATGAGATTGGGACATCTGGGGAACTAAAAAATTATTCGGATAATAAAAAATAACCTCATATCAAGGTTGCTAATGTTTTCCCCTATTTTAATCATATTTTTGGGATATATGTGTGTATGTGTGTGATTTCTAGAAGGTCTGGACTCGTGGTCAAAAGATGCACCAATAATTAGTGATATTCAGTATAAGATTTAGATGTTAAAAACGATCGCAGACTCTGATTTCGTCCAAGGATTGTGAATTCAAATTATAATATTTTAGTTGCTATTTTTTGGTCATATAACATGACAAATTACTGATTGATAAGTCATACATCAAGTCGACATTCAATGCGGAAAAAGTTACGCGCGATTCCGATTGTCCGACCTTGAGAAATTAGATTTCTCCGTATGCGGAGTCAGAAGAGGACTTGATTTCGTATATTTGTGGTCACTTAAGTGTATGTACATATGAGAATAACGAATACTTTATAGCATTCATTGATGTCTATTCTTAATACTCATGTATTTAACTATTTGAAAGAAATGCTAGAGCCTTTAAAAGCTTTAAGAGATGTGAAACATAAGTGGAGAAAAAGTTTGGTAAATCGCTTAAGGCATTAAGGAATGGTAGGGGAGGCGAATTAATTTCAAAGAAGTTAATGATTACTGCACTCAAATGAGAATTTGTAGGCTGGCTAGAGTACCATGTACTTTACAACAAAATGGGGTGGTTGAGAGAAAGAACCGAACTCGTATAAATGCAATGAGATTTATGCCTTCTCATTCTGATCTCTCCAATAAATTTTGGAGAATAGTTGTATTAACTGATAAATACGTACATAATAATTCATACTAAATCTGTGCGCCTTGTGAAGTCTGGATTGGCAGAAAGCCATGGTTAAATCATCTCAAAGATAATGCAAACTCACGTGTTATTGTGAGAGATCCAAATGTTATAGGTTATTTCAGAAAAGGATACATTAGAAAGTTGTGATGATTCTTTTTTTATAAAACAATGATGAAAAGAAGTGGGAAATAGATGAATTGGAACCTCTACACGGTTTTTTTATGATGATGAGATTGACTCAAAAATAGATCGAAATGGACAGGAATAAATGGTCTACCAAGAAGAAGAGGCATAAGTATAACATATGAATGATCTTCAACCATAGGAGGAGATATGAGAGCCTATTCAAGCCACGAATATAGCTAATTACAAAAGATCGAGAACACAACCTGCATGGATGAGCGATTATTATTTTTACCCATGCGAGGTTTCATGTTTCACCTTTGATGAGAATATTATAGATTATACATGTCCAGTATCTTTTTGATGAAGCGATGGCTTCTCCCAAATCGGAATTATGGACGACCACCACGAGGGATGAACTTGACTCAATTGCAAAGAATGGTGTTAGAGAACTACGTGACTTAATAGAAGATAATAAGTCCATGCGATGTAGAAGGGTTTTTAAGAAAAAGTGCTAATATGATGGTTCCATCGATAACTTCACAATCGGGTTAGTTGCTAAGGGTCATGCACGGAAGGTCGAAATTGATTTTCAAGAAACATATTATCGAGTAACTAGATTTGCTTCAATAAGGATGACTTTGGCATTGGTCGCATGTATCAATTTGGAACTATTCCAAGTGGAAGAGAAGATTGCTTTTCTCAATGGAGAATTTATTGGACTTGAAAGCCTTTGTCGACCCAATAATGCAATATAAAGTTATTATACTCTCATGCGCCATGTGAGATGAGTGTACATGAATGCAATTAAATTAAGGTCCCTTTACGCAATTAGGATAACGTACCATGGTCATATTGAATACCATGCATTAAACATGTAATATTCCACAATGACCTCCAGTATGAGAAAGAGGTGGCAATGACTCTCTGTATATCAATTTTCAACCGGTCTCTTGATGCATATCCTCTGCATATAAAATAGAGTTTTTTAAGTATAAAAATAATCAAGTCAAAAGGTTGACTTGTGTGATGCCCGCGGCCCACATATCCGGATTACCCATTTACACATGATTCACAGTAATGGATTCATTAAAGATCGCATTAGGTTACTGAAACTTTATGAATTCAATACTGTGAATCATGTGTAAATGGGTAACCCGGGTCCCAAGGTGTCACAACTTGTTGGTCGAGATAAACCAAGACGTAAACCATAACTGTCATGATCAGACGCACATACTTTGACCAAAGATGGATGTACATCTATATGTCTAACTGCACACATTAGATATACCATTATGTTGAAGACCTAACAATGGTCCATATACCATTGTCTTGGTGTGCATATGGGGACATGTGAGAAGTATGATATCTCAAACGAGTTATATAGGTTCATACTAGAGGAACCAAGAGATAAAGCTCAATCGTAATATAATTTGGAGTCAAAAAGTTCCATGCACGGTCGTCTTCTTTGTTAAATAAGACATGAATTGGAGGTATTCATGTATGCTTTTGGAAAGAATGTGATTAATATAGTCACCCAATTATTATTTGAAAAATCTAATGATATGTTCAATGAAACCAGGGTTCAAGTTTCAAGTATGTCAAAGTCTTCCACCACGATGGATGAAGTAGTATTGGGATATGGGTTAGAGCTATCTTAATAGATCATCTATAATGACACTCCCATCATGAGGGAGTGATGAAACTATATGGATTCCAGCAACTCCACTTCAAGGTTTAATGATATGAGAAATTATTGGACTAAGTTTCATTTCATCTGCTTCCAAATTCTAATTTTCATTTCACTGTATGTATGTTAGAAACAAAAACAACAATGGAAATGGAGGCAAACTCTCTTCTTGACCTATTTCTAAGCTCGAAATGGTCTGAACAATGATTATAAATGGAGAAGGAAGCTGGGTTCATCACGATGTTCATTTATTGTGCTCACATAGAGAGCGAATCACCTCGGCTCAAGCTCAACATTCGTAAGTGTGTTTTTTCCGCCAAAAGTGGCATAAGCACTAAAATTATATAGCTATCCATATTTCAAGTAACTACATATGGATAGTATGATCTCTCCAACATTCTCTCCAAGTATATGCGACCATAACTTACGAGTTTTTATTGGATAGGACTAACGAGTCTAATTCCACCTCTCTTTAAAATGTAGAATTTGTCATAGTATAAGAGGTAGAAATCCGATAGTCAAAAACTACTATTTAATAGGTGGAAAATTTAACTCCGTAAGTATACCAAGGTCGAACTCAAGGACGGTGTTCTTTAGTGGAATGGTTAAAATTAATCTAAGTATTCAATTATTCGAGATGTTCCAAACGATGCAGTTATTTTAGATATATGAAAATACAAATGTTGAAAGAAGTAATTAAACATAATGCAATGTTATTTTCTATATTTTTTATGCAAGGAAAATAAGTGCAAATGCAGATGAGGATGCAATCAAACATGTGAAAATAAAGCAGATACAAAAACAAATGAGATGAAGGAAAGAAGAAGAAGAGAGATAGTGATTATATCTTTTACCTTATCTCCAAAAATAATATTAATGAATTCCTCAATTCAATCGTGGATCTAAGTGATCCAAGAAATATTTTATCGTTTTAAATCCTAATGAAGGCAACTAATATTAGTTGAGCATTTAATCTCGCAAGTGAATCAGTTCCAGCTTCTAAATTCCCAGAAAAACATGATTATAAACTCCTTAAATTGATCACGGATGATTCTAATAAATATTATTGCACAAATTGTAAAAAAATGCATAAGTCAATTAGAATCACAATAAAAAGACTCAGAACACATCTTGCATGAATGAGTGATTATTATTTTTACTCATGCGAGGTTTCGTGTTTCACCTTTGATGAGAATATTATGGATTATATTGTTCCAATATCCTTTGATGAAGCGATGACTTCACCCGAATCGGAATTATGGACGACCACCATGAGGGATGAACTTGACTTGATTGAAAAGAATGGTGTCAGGGAACTATGTGACTTAACATAAGATAGTAAGTCCATACGATGTAGGAGGATGTTTAGGAAAAAGTACTAATATTACGATTCCATTGATAACTTTACGGTTGGGTTAGTTGCCAAGGGTCATACACAGAAGGCTGGAATTGATTTTCAAGAAATATATTCTCGAGTAGTTAGATTTGCATCAATACGAATGATTTTGGCATTGGTCACATGTATGGATTTGGAACTATTCCAAGTGGATGAGAAGATTGCTTTTCTCATTGGAGAATTTGTTGGACTTGAAAGCCTTTATCAACCCAATAATGCAATATAAAGTTACTATGCTCTCATGTACATGTGAGATGAGTGTATGTGAATGCACTTAAATTAAGGTCCCGTTATACAATTAGGATAATGTACCATGGTCATATTGAATACCGTGCATTAAACATGCAATATTCCACAGTAACCTCCAGTATGAGAAAGAGATGGCAATGACTCTCTGAATATCAATTTTCAATCGATCTCTTGATGCATATCAATTGCATATAAAATGGAGTTTTTAAAGTGTCAAAGTAATTAAGTCAAAAAGTTGACTTGTGTGACGCTTGCGGCCCACAAATCCGGATTACCCATTTACACATGATTCACAGTAGTAAATTCATTAAAGGTCGTATTAGGTTACTGAAATTTTACAAATGCAATGCTACGAATCATGTGTAAATGATTAACCCGGATCCCGGGGCGTCACAACTTGTTGAGGTCGAGATAAACTAAGACATAAATCATAACTGTCACGATCAGGCACACATCCTTTGACCAAGGACGGATATACATCTATATTTCTAACTGTGCATATTTGATATACTGTTAGGTTGAAGACTTAACCAAGGTCCATATACCGTTGTCTTTATGTGCATATGGGGACCTACGAGAAGTATGATATCTCAAAAGAATCATTTAGGTTCATACTAGAGGAACCTAGAGACAAAGCTCACTCATAATATAATTTGGAATCAAAGAATTCCACGGATAGTCGTCTTGTTTGTAAAATAAGACATGAATTCAAGGTATTTATATATGCTATTGAAAAGTATAAGATTAATGTAATCACCTAATTATTAACTGAAAAATCTAATGATATGTCTGGAAGGAGACAATCAAACCAAGATTCAAATTTCATGTATGTCGGAGTCTTCCATCATGATGGATGAAGGAGTATTGGGATCTGGGTTAAAGCTATCTTAATAGATCATCTACGATGACACTCCCATTCTGAGGGAGTGATGAAACTATATGGATTTCATGGACTCCACTAGTTTCATTTCACTTGCTTCCAATTTCTAATTCCAATTTCACTCTCCATATGTTAGAAACAGAAACGACAATGGAAATGGAGGCGAACTCGCTTCTTATGCCCATTTATAAGCTCGAAATTGTTTGAACAATGATTGGAAGTGGAGACAGAAGCTGAGTTCATCACGATGTTCATTTATTGAGCTCACATAGAGTGTGAATCACCTTGGCTCAAGCCCAACATTCGTAAGTGCGTTTTCCGCCAAAAGTGGCATAAGCACTAAAATTGTATAGTTATCCATATTTCAAGTAACTACATATGGATAGTATGATCTCTCCAACATTATCTCCAAGTATATGCGACCACAACTCACGAGTCTTTATTGGATAGGACTAACGAGTCTAATTCCACCTCTCTTAAAGATGTAGAATTTGTCGTAGCATATGAGGTAGAAATCTGAAAAAACTACTATTTAATAGGTGGAAAATTTAACTCCGTAAGTATACAAGGCTGAACTCAGGGACGATGTTCTTTAGTGGAATGGTTAAAATTAATCTAAGTATTCAATTATTTAAGATGTTCCAAATGATGCAGTTCTTTTTAATATATGAAAATGCAAATGCGGAAGGAGGTAATTAAATATAATGCCATGTTGTTTTTTATATTTGTATGCAAGGAAAATAAATTCAGATGCAAATGAGGATGCAATCAAACATGTGAAAAATAAAACAGATAAAAAAATAAAAGAGATGAAGGGAAAAGGAGGAAGAGAGATGTGATTGTATATTTTACCTTATCTCCAAATATAATATTAATGAAATCCTCGATTCAATCGCATATCTAAGTGGATCCAAGGAATAATTTATTGATTTAAATCCTAATGAAGGCAATAAAGATTGGTTGAGCATTTAATCTCGCAAGTGAATCAGATCTAGCTTCTAAATTCTCGGGAAAACGCGATTAATAAATTCCTATAAGTGATCACATACAATTCTAATAAACACAATTGCACAAATTGTAAAAAAATGCATAAATCAATTAGAATCACGATAAAAAATTTCTTTTCAGAACCTCAGATCTGCCAACAAATGACATAATGTGGTAGAGCATGAAAATGACTTCAAAATGACATATTATACACGGAGAATGGAGTTCAAATGACAAATTTAAGTGAATTGTAAAGTCAAGGGACATGTTTATAAAAAATATAAAAATTTCTTACTTTTAAGTCCTAAAGAGGGACTTATTCGTGATTTAAATGAACTGGAGGGGCATCTGTGTAAATTAGCATGGGCGGGACTAATATGCAATTAGGTGCACTCTCGAGGGCATCTATGTCATTTTCTTGAGACCATGTGCAATGTGCAAGTGACCCTGAGCCTTGGGCTGAATCTTTAGCTAGGGCTGACATGGCTTGGTTCCGCCCAAGTCTAGAGGCTAGGCTGGTGGGTTGACCTAATGGTGAAAGGAAGCATGATGCCTTGATTTGACGGTTGAAGGAGAGTCATTCAATGATCGTTGGATCTAGGGTGATCCAACGATACCTGGAGCCTCCCCTTCATCAATTAGAGCGGTGGGCGGTGGCGGTCGAAGGACGGTGGAGCGATGAAGGGCGATGCTCAGCGGAGCTGCTCATCCTCTCCTTGAACTCGGTGGTTGGAGGAGGAGGACTTGCTCTTGGATATGCATGTGTAGATATGAGGCACACGGTAGAGCTAGACGGAGCTCCTAGATCTCGGTCCTCCTTCGATGTTGGTCCAGAGAGGATCTCGAAGCCCCTCTAATGAATCTACAAGTGGTAGAGGAGAAGCTCGAGAAGGATCTCATGGTGATGCTTTGACCTACAAATATCAGTAAAAAAGGAAACGGACAGGGGAGCGGGTACCTCTTATGCGGAAGGAAGAAGTAGGATATAAGCTTCGTCCTTTTCAAGATCGTAGGTGGAGGAGGATCTGCAGGATAGAAGAAATGCAACAGGGGAGGCTGCGGGTGGTTTGTTGAGTCGGGTCAGGGATGGGTTTTGTTGTGATATGGAATCGAAGAACAAGACGAGGAAGAAGGTGAGTACATGCAAGTGGTGTTAGAGATGGCATCGATAAGGAGTGGATCGGTAGATGGGGTCGGAGGCTATCGAAATGGAGGATGGTGAGATGTTGTCGATCCTCTCTTGGGAACGAAGGAGCTAATCTTCCTTCTGGAGTCGTCACTCGATGTTGTTGCGAGGGAGTGGAACAAAGCTCTTACATATTGAGGAAGAGAGTTGCAACACAACCAAAGGGTGGCCGAGGATCACACCTGAACCACCCTCGTCGTTGCTCGATGTTGGTCAACCTTCCAGTTGTCACTAGGAAGGGTAGGAATGGAGTTGTAGGGGAGATCTCGTAACAGGTGGGTGGGCGAAACTATAGGGTGTGAGGTGATTTTTATCAGCCCCACTCGGAGGTGTTATGGTGACGAGGAGAGGGATTAAAGGTATGACAAAGGTGGTGGACATGCAGAGGTTACACGCACCTAGTAATGGAGGCGAGCAATGAAAAGGAGAGAGTGGGATCCGAGGGAGAAAAATGGTTCGACACGATTTGGGGCGTAACGCGTGATGGGAGTGGGATTTGACCAAAGTCAATTTGGGGGCATGCTCTGATTGGCTAGCGGTGTGCTAGAGAGAGGGAGAGGGAGAAGCTGAGGTGGCGCTTAGATGGCCCAATCAGAGGTGCCCAAATGCGTTGACCATTAATCCAAGAAAAAAAGAAAATAAAATAGGAAGTAAATAAGAGGGGTTTCAAATAAAAAAGTGATCAACATGAAGTAAAAAAAGAGGGGTTTATTATCAATTTGTACAAAAAAATATTTTTGTATAGTTATTTATTGTTGATTATTCTCTTTTTTATGTTTTGTGTTTTTTTTATATTTTTCTATTTAGATTTTATTTATACATACACACACAATATATACATGGTGGATTTTTATAGGTTAATAAAAAGGTGAAATAAAATCATTACATATAAAATATGTACAATTTATACAAAGTAATTTTTTATGATTTTTCTGGGATTTATTTCTTGGTGCTAAGTTAGTAGATAATTCAAAAAACATAAATGAACAAGAATTAAGTCAGAATAATTAGATTTTTGTACATAAAATAATGAGCACAAATTCAATGATTTTCAAGGTTTATTTTCATAGATTTCTTGCACAATTAGTAAAGTTAATTAATCTATTTTAGATGGTTTCTTTATTTAATTAATACAAGGATTTTGTTAAGATCTTTGTATTGAGTATATGGATAAGGGATTCACTGCCCCCAAATACCTAGATCTTTGCTCGTCCCTGGGCAATTGCTTGGTGGATTATTCAATATCGTTGTATAAAAGATATAGTGGAAATGCATGAAATTAAGGTAACATGTACAAAAGATGTCATTGCAGGTTTCATGACAAAATAAATACAAGCGTGAACTTATATCAAATATGTTGGTTTGATGAGATTTAAGAATATATGAGTCGGGAGAGGTATTCATGAAGAATAAGCCTCAAACTATTTCTCAATTACGTGGTACACATCTCACGAATAGTGGGAGTATAGAAATAACTTGACCACATAGGTCAAAGTGGGAGATGTTGGAAATACCAACCATTAAGGTCAAGAGGTTGCAAATCTCCACAATGATGGAGAGATCAACATCATATAAATACGATTATGTATACAACATCCGAAAATGGATATTGGGATTTATGGAGAATAAATCCATAATAAATGAGAATGGGTAGTTACGTTTTGGACGAATGGAATGGTAAATATCCTTATGTATCTCCATGGATTTGGAGATGCAGAGACCATCTTACAGAAGCTCTAATTCCCTATCTTCTTTCTCCTATCTGATTTCTTTTGATGGTGACATTGCTTGTTGTTGTCATTTGTGTGAACGAGACCGACTTCGATCTACACTTAATCCTCTCTTACACCAGGCAAGATGATTGTAAGATTGGAACACTGGGAGGGGGGATTGTAGTATCTACTAAATTCTGACAATTAAAATATTTTATGGAATTTAATATTAATATGAAAAATCAAACTAGATATTCAATATACATGCACTGTGATGTTAACATGGAAACTCAATTGGATGAAAATCATGACCCACTTCCGTAACTCAGGATTCTCGATCAGTCGTGCTTATTAACCACTTCACTGAATGAGTTATTTATATTGACAACTCATCCATTTAAAATCTCTTTGATCGAATACAGAAGACCTTTCTCTAGATCAAACATCAAAGTCTTCGCATGTGGATTAGACATCGGGGTATTGTTGGGGATCGGTTAGACTTCGAATGTCCTCTGGCATTCTTGGATCAAATACCAAGGCACCTGCAATGCATGAATCAAGCACCGAGGCTCCTACAATACTTTAACCACATACCAAGACTCTGCAGAAAAAATATTATCTAAAAAAGCAATATGCATTGTTTTTTAGAGCACAACAATGATATGATGCTAAACAAATATATCACGGAATGAGAAATAACAATATCTCAAAAAACAAGCACATGTGGCTGTAATAGAAAAATAAATAATATTCCACTAATAATGTTGTGACATGTACTCGTATTGTTTTATATCAACTTCACTTACTTCTAATTTTATTTTGGTCACTGCATGTTTTATTTCTCCCCGAAAAAACTATTGAATAAAACAATAAAATGTATTTTTTTTCGAAAAGGTAACAGGATGCATGTATTCTTGAATTGTATGCTACATTTTCTATTTTCTCTCTTATTTCAACAACAATAAAATATTTTCTCATGTTAACGGTTGACTACATGGATTCTTTGCCTCCATTCATACATATTTTGGATCATTCTAGGACTCTTATACAAGTAATTGAAATCCCTTCAGATAGTCTCCTTCCAATGCTTCATGGGCCTTCCTTGCCATCTATTGGCATGCTCAACATCTTGATTTCACTTCTTCTAACTGATGCATCGACATACCTCCGGGTAGACATGACAAGTGGAGTTGAAATACACGAGTGAGGAAAGCTTTCCATTGGTGATTGCAGGTTTTATTCCTATCCGTATAGGTGCGCGACGAGTTAGTTAAACACGTAAGACAATACATACCTTGTTAAACGTATGATGCTCGAGGACGACGAGAAGACATGGAAATAATCCTTAAATTCCTCATCTGTCCCATCAACCGGCAAGAAATCGTCGGATCACAATAACCCCCAAACTCCCCGAAGCACGCGACAGCAGCCAGGTCTTGCGCTCGGCCCGCACGCGCGGCGCATGTCATCCCCAACTTATCCCGCAACAGCAACACTTCTCCCCTCCCGCAACCGGTTTAGTATGCACCCGCAGGCTCATTTTTCTCGTAGCTAACCCAGAAAGCAACCGCCAATCACACGTCATCTTTCCCTGCTTGACCACGATGTTAAAAAGTTCCGCAAGATCGTCATAATTCTGGAAAATTTCTATCCTCTCCCCCACGGTTATTTTATAATTCGGCCGTTCCTTTCGCCCTCCCCTCTTCCTCTCGTCACTCCCCCTCGACTCCACCTCTCCCCTTCCGCTATATGCCACCGGATCGAAACCCTAATCGGGCGAAAAACCCTAACCACCGTGGGGATCATCGGCTGGATATGTGATTCCGGAGGGATTTGCGGCGTTGTGGAGATCTCAGCGCGTCCAATCTCGATATCTGGCGTTATTGTCCGTGTTCTGTTTTGATCTCTCATGAAGGATCCGCTCGACCGGACGAAGGTGGTGGTGCGGCACCTGCCACCGGCGATTTCGCAATCCGTGCTGATGGAACAAATCGACGGGAGGTTTTCGGGGAGGTACAAGTGGGCGTGCTTCCGCCCGGGACAGAGCAGGTATGTTTTCAGGTGGATTCGTGTTCGTCGGTCTTTTTATTTCTGTTTTATCGCGTGGAGGCGGGGTGTCATAGTATTTAGCGTGTTTACGCTGGTGCGGTCGACCGTCCCCAGAGCGTGCACAGTATGTAATTGATACAATTCAATGCGGGTTGGTTCATTCTCGATAATTGCAATCTCCAGTGTTTAAGCGGGGATGGGGGTCTGGTCTTAGGGAGTGGTCGCCGGAACTGTTCTGCATCATTCGGCCATTATAGGAATCGCCACTGGACTATATTAGGGAACTTGTGGTGTTGCCGGTGAAAGCATCAGTAGAATCGCAGAGGTGAATTGCACCTAAATGTGTCACCACTTATTTCATTTTTCTATCATTTCGCCAACAGAGCCAAGTGATTACTGCTCCGATAACTGTGGAGGAGCCGTAATGAATCGAAAAATGCTAAATTATCGAGAACAATGTATATAGAACGCATAGAGAAGCACGGTGCCAAAACATGGTTAGTTATTGGTATCAATGTGCTCGGGATGTTGGCGTCATGGCAGTGGTCTGACCCGTTTTGGTGCTCGATGCTCTCTTTTATCCATGCTATGTTTCATGTAATATGGTGTATTCTTTGTAGATTAGGCAGCAATTGCCTGAAATGTAAGAACATTAAATTACTAAACAAGAACAGCATCTGGTCACTCATTGGAAGAATACGAGATTTTCTTTGATTCTCTATATCAGGGAGATGGCTTGTTGTTTACGTAATAAACTTACTCTCCATCTCATATACACAATCCTTCAATCAAAAGTTATTATTCATTTTCCGCAGTTGTGGCTGACTGAATCAAATTTCTGAAGAAGAGGACAGAGAGTAAGCTGCTGCGTGCAATTAAATGAATACTAAATGATAATCATTGGACGATAATGCTAAGTTGGTTTTCTCTGCCAAGAGGGTGCGCTGAAGTGAAAACTTAATAACTCTTCTCTCTGTCTCAATGCACGTGGAGACTCGTGCTATTTCCCATTTTGTTAAACTTTCTGAGATGAGTGGGCTTGTCTTTATTGGAACATTCTGGATGTCAACCTGCCTTACTTTTGCCTCATTCTATCTTGATGATGTCGGGAAACAATGATAGGTGGTTAATGTTATTTTTCAATGTAGTCATAGCCTCATAGGACAATAGATAAGGATGCAGGAAGGGAGTGGTTGGCATTGAGGTCATGCCTCGATTGCATTTAGATGAATCTGTATGATGCACATTAGCATGTACTTGTTTGCACTTGTAGTCAGAAAATCCACTTAATATGTGCAATATAACATGGCACACACGTTGATAAAACAAAGGGCTTCTCCCATTTAAATCACACAAGCCCTTTCAAAAAATTCAAAACACACAAGTAGTGAACTTATTCATTAGGAATTTATACAGAGACTTATTTCCATATGTAATTTCTCATGGATTGAGTTATTCCTTGTGCTTTATGCAGCCAGAAGAACCAACGTCATTCTCGCATCTATATTGATTTTAACAAGCCGGAGGATGTTGTGGATTTTGCTGATTTTTTTAATGGACATGTTTTTGTGAACGAAAAGGGTAAGTTTTCACAACCTGGTTCTTTCCTAGGTGATGCTAAAGTTATCGTATGTTTTGGCATACAATCTTTATACCACTATCTATTTTAGGTACCCAGTTTAAAGCTATGGTAGAATATGCACCGTCACAACGCGTTCCAAAGGCATGGAATAAGAAAGATGGACGTGAAGGGACAATATCTAAGGGTATTTTTCCTCTCCCTCTCTCTCTCGTATTTTTTTTGAGGTTTTCTCCCTTTTTTCTTAAACTCTGTCATCCCCACTTTTTGACTGTCTATACATAGGTTCCTTGACTCATCTACAAGCATTTTCTTTTTTAATCATTAGCAGTTCTTTGATGATTAACCAGATCCTGAATACCTGGAGTTCCTTGAACTTCTGGCCAAGCCCGTTGAAAATCTTCCCAGTGCTGAAATACAACTGGAGAAAAAGGAAGCTGAACGAGCAGGTTAGTAGTTATTCAACAACGGGTTCGACTGGCTTGGCCAGGAAATGAAATTTGATTAATGGCATTGGATGATAGTTCACAGTGGGCTTCTCAAAAAATGGTGATGAGGTTGCGGTTTATTTTTCTCAGCACTTCAGTCAGATTGTTTAACGTGAATTTATAAAATTTTCATGTTCCTAGGTGGGATAAAGGATTCCCCCATAGTGACACCATTGATGCTTTTTGTACGACAGAAACGAGCTGCCAAAAGTGTTTCTCAGGTTATTATGATCTCCACAAAAAAATATCTGCATTGGCTTTCAACATATCATATACCAACTTTTCTTGACCAAGCTTTAATTATGCTTGGAATTTTATTTATCTTGACATGTTTCAGCATTCTATATAATAGTACGGACTTCATATGCTCGCTGATATTGGTTTGACTGTGTCGATCCTTTCTCTGGCTTTTTGTATTTATGATTTTTATAAAATAATCTGCTTCAAGATGTTTCATTTATTATTGCAATTTCTATGTGGAATTTGTTTAATATGGATAGCATACCAGGGCAGACAGGAGTAGAATTTCAGGATGCAGAATCTGTAGGGAGCAAAGGGCTATTTAATTTACTCTTTAGTTGTATACTAATAGCCTATATTACTTTTGTATTTTTCAAAGACATTAATGTGTAATTGACTCTTTTTTCTGACAAAATTTAGATTTGTATGCTAGCAAAGACGTCTACCCCCTTAAGTTTTATAATCTCTTCCATTCTGGAAAAAAATGAACCACTTTTGTTTTGACTAAATATCAAAATTTAATGATGATGCCATTGTGGACCACATAACATGGTCCTCATTATCTTAATAAAATAATTACACACTGTCTTCAATCTGATTTTGAGTGATTTCCTCTTTTACAAAAAGGAGTTATTTTCAAGTAGATTTTGTTAAGTTGTCTTTATTCCCTTTATTTTCACATCTTTCTTTTTTTCTTTCCCTAAACTTCTATAGTTTTCACTCGTGTCAGATTTACTCTCGGATCAACCACTAGTAGCAGCTGTATGCCACGAGATGATGAACTATGAAATCGCCACCAGATGTCAAATTGTGAAAACATAGTGAGGATTACTTATTTACAGAGAGACATCTTATGGGAAATTTAACTAATCCTATTGCCACAATGACTAGTTTTAGGCCTTTTTAGTTCCACATCATCCTTATTGACTAGTCTATGTGATTGAACACATAGTGATGGTGCGTGAGAGTCTTGTAGCTTGGAATTCTCTGAAGGGGAGGGGATTTCCACCGTCTACGGAGATGGTGACAGAAGGTTGGGAGGGAGGGCTAATCATATGGAACATGATGTGGAATATGGGGAGCGTACCTCTATTGGAATTGTGTTTCGAGAGGATTTTGGAGCGGATTTTGAAATACCCGTTGAAGATCTCAATGAGAAGGAGGCTTTTCAGTTGGAGGTGGCGAAAATTGTTGGCATTCAGGTGGGGGATGGGGGGGCCTCTTTTGTTTCCCAATGAAATGCTTAACCTGAAACGTATGCAGGTTGGGTCAACTCGAGAAAAGAATGGCAATTGGTGTTATGCTATATTTTTGGAAGGCAGACTTGGCATGTTTGCAAGAAATGAAGACCGATTCTTGTGACTCGTTGCGGTGGAGGTCTACTTCAGGGCCTCATCTTACTGAATTTAGAACCTCTCCAGTGGTGGGCAATGCTGGGGGGATAGCTGTCGCTTGGAATGGTGTAATGTTCGTAATGGATGAGGAGACGATCTTGACCCATTCGGTGTTGGTTGTTTTGAGAAGTAGGAGGGATCAATCAAGGCTGATGGTGGTGTTGGTAACTTGGTGTATGATACCACGAATGGTTCACAGAATATTGTCCTATGGGGGGAGCTGCTTGAGGTGAGGAGTAGCTTTCCGGAGGTGGCCTGGATTGTAGGAGGTGATTTCAATGTTACACTATACTTGGAGGATAGGCCTGGTGGGAGAGGGGCACATGATCCTAGCACCTGGCTTTTCAGGGAGGTGGTGGAGGAACTCGGTTTGGAGGTTCTTTGTGCAGGCAACTACAAGTACACTTGGAGAAACTTCTCATCGAGATTGCAGATTCACAGATTTCTTTTGTTTGTGGAGGCTTTGGAGTCATTTAGTATGGTGTGTGTTACGTCATTTCCTAGGTTCCGGTCAGACCACACTCTTTTGTGCTTAGATACGTGCAGTGGGATATGATTCTCTTCATGGATTAGATTTGAGTGGAGTTGGATGCTTGAGGATGGTTTTCATGATATGGCGGTGGCATTTTGGTCTAGCTTGGAGGTGAGTGGCTCCGCCATGATGAGGCTCCTTATGAAGTTGAAGGCTCTGAGGTAGATGTTGATCAGGTACAAGGAGTGACGGGTTGCACTGGAGCTGTGAAGAAATAACATGTAGGAAGAGTTGGTTAGGCTGGACATGGTGGACCTAAGAGTTGAATGCGAAGGAACTCGTGTGTCGTGGAGTGGTGCAGAAGATTATGGAGGAGGAAAACAAGAAGCGAGAGGTGGAGTGGTGGCAACGATCCCATCAAAAATGGCTGAAGGAGGGGGATGCAGACACCAATTGTTTTCATGCAATGGCTAGCGACAAGAGATGAATGAATCTCATATAGTTGATTAATGTGGGAAGAACTATTTTTAGCAGAGAGGAGGAGATTGCGAGGGCGGTGACGTGGTACTTCAAGGACACTAGCATGCGTGCTCCCTTTGGCAGGTCCAGATGGCTGGGTCTGGGGGTGAAGCACATTACAGAATTGGATGCAGAGTTACTGACTAGGCCATTTAAGTTGTTGGAGGTTCCTGTGATGGTTTTTGGGTTGAACCTGAATGACTGTTCGACCCTAGATGGCTAGTGCTCTTTCTAATGCGATATACCTGATTGTAGAAGGTTTTGGCTAACTGTTTGTGGGGGTGTGCTGAGCGATCTCATATCTCCGAATAGAGTACCTTTTTACTCGGCAGGAGGTTAAAATGGTTAATGGTCAGCATTGTTCTTGCTTAAGAGATTATGGCCGACTGGAAGAGACGAACACTGGATATGGTTTGGAAGGTTGATTTCTCGAAGGCTTATAATAGTGTTGATTGGCGCTTCCTGTGGGCATCCCTTTACAGGAGAGGCTTCCCAGATCATTGGATTGCGTGGATGAAGAGGCATATGATGACTGCATCATGTGCGGTGTTGGTGAATGAGCAACCTAATGGGGGTTTTCTTTCAGCCTCAACGTGGAGTTCGACAGGGGCACCTGCTTGCACCCTTGCTCTTTGCATTTGCGGTTGACGGCGTGGCTGTCATGATTGACCGTGTGATTGCAGGGGGGATATTTTTCTGAGGCCAAAAGAGGGGGGAATCACGCATAGTTGCCCACCCCAATATTATTAGTGGGTAAAGGGAAAAAGGACTGATGGAGCGGTGGTGGAGAGTCCGAAGTTCGGGAGCCACCCTCCTCCTCCCCCCCCCCCCCCCCCCCCCCCGGCTGACGCTCGTGGCCAAGCTTTAGGATCGGATTGCGGCTCCCTTCCGATTGACTATCTTGGGTTGCCCTTGACAGTGGGAAGAACGAAGCTGCGGGATTGGCTCAAGGTTGTTGAGAAGATAGAGGCGAGGCTGGCGGGCTGGAAGTCGGCCATTCTCTCCAGAGGGGGGCGCTTGGTCCTCTTAAAGGCGGTTCTTTCCTCCATCCATGTTTACTTCTTGTCCAATCGTCCTTGCCGAAGGGGATCCGTAGCCGTCTTGAGAAGCTAATGCGTAGATTTTTATGGGACAAGCATGGGGAAGAATGGGGGGGGAGTTTACTAATTGCGCTCCCCAAGAAGGCGGGGGGGCTGGGGGTCCGGAGGCTGGATCAAATGAATGAGGCTTTGCTTCTTAAATGGGCAAGCAGAATATGGGGCCCTGGGGAGGACTTCTGTAGCAACGTTCTACGCAAAATATACGGTGTCGGATGTGCGCCGCCGAGCCTTGTTACTCGTGTGGGGTCTCTCACGCCGTTCTGGAAGGGGATGATGGATGTCTTCTCCCGGCATATCTCTCTGTTTAGGCCGGTGCTTGGCAATGGCGAATCCTTCGCCTTCTGGACTGATGATTGGAGGGGGGGGTGTTGTGCACGCGGTTCCCTCGTCTATATGCTCTAGCGGTTGATAAGAATGCGTTGGTTGCGTCTTGCTGGTCGGATGGTAACTGGTTCCCCGCCTTCTCCTCTAATTTCTCGGACCAGAGGCTCGAGGAATTTTTTTCGATGCTGGATTCTATCAAGGAGATGGGTCGTCCATCGGTGGGAAGGGATTATTGGGGATGGCTTATGGGCCCATTCTCGGTTAGGAAGGCGTTGGGTGTGATTTGCAGACCTCCCCCGTCACGCTCGGAGGTTTTGGTTTGTGATTGCACCTTTTTTGGAGTCTAGGCCTCCCTGAGCGGATTGGTTTCTTCTTGTGGTTGTTCCGTAGGCAAAGGTTGATGACGAGAGATCGGTGTGCTAGACTTCTGGGCTCCGTCTCTGATAGGTGCCTCTTGTGCGAGGAGGCGGTTGAGTCCCTTGAACACCTGTTCTTCAAATGCCCTAAAACGGTTCTGGTTTGGGGTGTGGCAAGGATGGCTTGGTTGTGCACGGCGGATTTGGCCTCCTTTTGCGGCTCGTTGGTTGCCAACAGGAGCAGAGCACGACGGGAGCTCCTCAGTCCCGTTGCCATTCTGTGGGTCCTGTGGCTGGGCAGGAATGCGGTCCTCTTTTCTGGGCAAAGATTCTACAAGGAAAATGTGGGGATACAGTCCGCGAGGTTGGTTGATGAGTGGGATCTGTAGTTGTATGTCTTTGTTCCTGTTTCCTTTTGTCTTTCCCCGTTTTTTCGTCCTTTAAATTATTAATTAATTATTGGGGTGAACACCAATGAGTGTATCCCCCTGTTTTTGGCCTCAAAAAAAGGGAAAAAGGACAAGTTACATATTACAACAACCAAGAGTCAATCAGGCACTTGAAGTGGAAGCTAACATTCTCACAATAGAAACGTTGTCCTGAAAAAAGAACATCATTGCGAGCCAACCAAACAGCCAACATAACTGCCACTGAGACAAAAACCTCACTCCTTTGTCTATTTCGTGCCCCAAGCCAAGATGACCAAAAAGTTTCGAAGGAGCGGGCGCACAAACAATCCAATCTCATACAGGGGACAGCTAGCCGACACCGTCGGAAAAATCTTAGCATAGTGGTCCCTGTCATGATGCACTTCCTGCAAAGCAACCACATGAAGAAACCAATCCTCTTCTGGAGGCCAAGCGACCAAACAAAGTTGTAGTCACAGATCATATCAACTGAGAGAGCGGGTGGTGGTCTACAAATGGTACTGTAGGCTTTCCGAATGGAGAAAACCCCGTCCTTCCACATCTAGTGATCGGGGCCAGAGGAAGGCCTGTCGGCCTGCTCTAGCGAGTCCAATAAGTGGAGAAACTATCCAAGCGTTGGTTAGAGAAAGATGTTCTGAAAGTCGGCATCCAAATTCCATTGATCCAACAATCACCTACCCGAGCAGCAGAATAGTCGGCCAATGCAAATAAACAAAGAAAGCGACTTGCAAGCGTGCCATTCCCTGTCTAGTCATCCGTCCAAAAACCAAAGATTTACCATCCCCTACCTCAGGTATGAAGAGGTCATTAAAACGAGGCATGGTCTTCAGGATCCCCTTCCAAAAAGCCGACTTATTGCCATTGGGTCCCGGCAAATAAGCCCAGTCCCAGCTAAAGAAACATCATAAATGCTCCGGCTTTGAGTACAACAAATGCTCTCATCCTTGCCCCAAATTCTGCCTACCCATTTGAGCAAAAGGGCCTCTTTGAAGCTCTCCAAGTTTTTCATCCCAAGCCCACCACTCTTTTAGGTAGCGTAATGGTTTTCCAATCCACCAAATGCATACTCTGTCGTTCCTGCCCAGATCTGCTCCAAAGGAACCTATGCATCAATCGTTCCAAGCGCCTGCTGATGCCCGTCGGGAGGAAGTGAGACGAAAAGAACACTGGCATGCTGGAAAGAATCGCCTTCACCAACACCAAGCGCCCACCCCTCGACAAAAGAGAAGCCTTTCAACCAGTCAATTTCCTCTCCATCTTTTCTACCATTAGAAGCCAATCCGACTAGTTGACCCTGCCAGCCATGAAAGGGAACCCAAGATAGCGAATAGGAAGACAACCACAGTCCGTGGTCAACACCAAACTTCAAACAAGCGCCTCAAGCTCCGACATGTCGAACAGAGCAACAATGGACTTGCTATGATTCAATTCCATACACGACATCTCTCCAAAGACCTACAGTGCGAGGGCTATGCCTTCAGCCTCTCCCCTCTCCCATTCCTAAAAAAGGATTGTGTCATCCACGTATTGAAGCAAGTGAATGCGCACATCCCTACAACTGTACCCTGCGATCATGCTAATGCACTTAACCCATTTGACCATACAAGTAAGAACATCACCTGCAAGGACAAAAAGCCGGGGCGTAAGTGGGCAGCCCTGCTTGACCCCTCGTTGTGGCTGAAAGAATCCACCCTCAGGACGACCGTTAATCAACACGGATAGGGATGTCGTGGTGACGCAACACTTCATCCAAGTTATCCAGACATTCGGAAAATCCCTCCTGCAAAGAGCCGTCCACAGAAATCGCCAATCCAAAGTGAGAAGATGGCAGGTGGGACAACGGCTTCAACAGAGAGGAGATTTCTATCCCTATTCTCCAATATGCAGATGGCACGATCCTATTTGTTGAGGGGGGATCGGAAAGTTGCAGGGGTATATCCGTGGTTGTGACATCTTTGGAGAGGTGTCTGAGTTGAGGCTCAATAGAGATAAATCAGAGTTTGTGCCCTTTGGCTTGGAAGAGCAGGAAATTGGCAGGTGTGCGGCTTAGTTGGGTTCCCCTCATAGGGAACTACCCTTGCGGTACCCAAGGTTTTAAATATCGATTTCGATTTCGTTTCGAGATGTTGAAAAAAATGAAATAATTTCGAAATTTCAATGAAATTTCGTCAATTTCGGCCTAGATTTGTGAAGGAAAGCTATATATCGAGATTTCAATTTTGATTTCGGTAGGGTGTCGAAATCGAAACGTCGGCGAAATTTCGCGAAATTTAAAACCCTAGCGGTACCTTGAGGTGCTTTTGGTTGTTGGGACCTGGGAGGATGCATACGACAGAATGGTTGCCGATGATTGAGAAGATGGAGCAGAATCTGACGAGTTGGAGATCTGTTTGACTGTCTTGGGGTGGGGGTGATGTAAATTGGTGTCTATGTTATCTGCGATCCCCATCTTATTCCTATCAATGAGGCTTCTCTCGGTGGGTGTGGAAGAAGCTTGAGACCATCATGAGATGTTTTTTCTGATCTTCTTCTGGGCGGTCCTGCATAATGCCTCTGGTGGACTGGGAGACGATGGCGTGCTCTAAGGAGGATAGGGGGTTGGGTGTGTGCTGTTTGGAGAAGATGACCAAGGCGTTGCTCGATATGTGGGTGACTCGGATCTGGGGGCATTGTGACAGCATGGTTTGTGTTATCAAAGCCTTCTCCCACTATAAGTAGGGTGGTTACATGGATTCTTGCTCAAATCCATGTTGAAAGATTCGACTATTTTTTACGCTGACTGATTTGCGTTCAGAAAACTGTATGGGGTGATGTGCTCATTTCTGACAAGAAGGGAGCTTTGTCTGACCTCGTCATGTTTCTGGAGGGGTATTTATGGAGTGGCCCAGGAGATTCGCCTATTCATGAGGCTGGTTCTGGATGATGGTAGAGATTTTAGATTTTGGACGGATGATTTAAGCGAGAGGGACGCTCTTGATGCTTGGTTTCTGTGGTTGATGGCGTTGACGGTTGACCAGAACTACTTTGTGGCCCACGTGTGGGATGACAACCCCTTTATTCTTCAGTTCCGGTCGGAGCTCTCGGATCAGAGATTGGACGAGCTTTTGGCGATGTTGCAGACTATTGAAGATGTTTAGGGGCTCACGGAGGATTGCAACAGTTGGATATGGTATGATGGAGTTATGTCGATGGGGAAGGCTTATATGGTGTGTGGTTGATTTTCTTATGGCTATTTCGGAGGGGTAGACTGTTGACAAGGGACATACTCACACGGTTTGTGTAGACAGTTGACCCAACCTGCTATCGGTGTCGCGAGGTGACTGAGGGTGCAGACTACTTGTTTTTTTGGATGTAGGAGCTTGGTGGAGACATGGGAGCTGTTCGGGGACACCACAACCTCCGTGAATGGTGTTTTTGGGTTCTGGAACTCCATTGGTGCGGATCGGAGGTGTGGGATGTCTGGTTGGCCAGGAATGGTGTGTTGTTCCATCAAAGATCGGTTCTATTGTGAGAATGTGGTAGCTCATGCTATGTTAGCTGAGAGCTGGTGTATGTAAGATCTGCCTTACGGCTATCTTGTAACCCATATGGTACATAATTTTTGGTGATTAATGATGAAGTTTTTGAACTTGCACCTATACGGTGAAGGCCTTTTTTCTTTCAAAAAATGTAACGAACATTATTTGGATGAAGTTACAAATAATGCAGTAATGCGTGCTGCAAGTGCCTATGAGATGGGATGGATGCAAATTACTCTGTGTGCAGACCTTCCATAAAACAACAGAGAAGCTGATGGCCTATAGGCCTAATTTCTGCAAATCCATATGCAGCTTCCTCGAGGAGCCTATGGAGGGGAGGGATGTGAACAATATTGGTACATGTGCATGATGTATAATGTTTCTGAAATAGTAGTCCATTTTCTTATTTAGGAGGTCTGAATGAATCTACTGACTAATTGATTAATGCATTGTAGAGATTGCTTTACGTCAAACAGTGCTTCAGATTATCCACCTCTGAAACTCTAATGGCAAAATGGAATTTACCAAACAATTGTGGACTTCGAATAATGTGAGGGGGGGGGGTGGCGTCCTTGCCATATTTTGCAATCTAACGACACACGTGGTTGCCATCGTGTTAAGTAGAGTGAACATGGCCACTATGCGGGCACTTAGATGATTGCCGCCAATAATTAGCTGGTTAATCACATGCGCAGTTTGGATACACACATGTAAGTATTAAATGAATGATTGACACATGATGTAATCCCCATTTTTTTGAGAGCAAAAAAAGACGGACATTTATCCTGACATGCACCCACCATAATAGTCATTTTTATTGAGAATAATCAATACCTGACCGTTGTAAATCTGGACTGGATGTTGAACATGTCAATCCCGTTTGGTCTAATCATGTTTTATTGTTGGTTCAAATCGATCGGATCGGTTATGATATCATCATGGCATCACCATTCATACTGACCTGGAATGGAAAAATTGGATTGAACATAATTTAATGGTCAATCGAGGAAATGGGATGGTAAGTAGTGTATGTATATCTAAAAAATACCTATTTAAATTTTTAAATAGAATAGTAAGTTTTATAAATTTTACAAAGTGTATTCTCAAGCGTTAAGTTTTATTGTGGGAAAAGGCTTTGTTAAGTTTTATTGTTAGCTGACCCTACTTATTGTTGGAAAAGGCTTTGTTGTTGTTGTTGT